>BSBM01000397.1:13157500-13230000 GCA_027924585.1 Larix kaempferi | reverse complement strand
TTGTTTTATATTTGAATTTGAAAAAATAATATAATGTATTGATTTCATATTTGAAATATCAAATCTAAAATTTATTTTTTTCTAAATTTTTTTAATTTAAAAACAATCTAAGTACATACCATTTGTGATCACTTTAAAACTATGTTAGAAATTCTTCTCAAATTATTAATATCCTTACTTTCGTTATAATTTTTAAATTATTTAATAAAAAAAAAATTATTATAATTTTTAAATTATTTAATAAAAAAACAAGTTATTTTCAAGGAATAACAACACTAAAAACCTTTTAGTACTTCCCTTTAAGTTATGAAATTGTTATCATTTTTAAATTTAAATATAAAATTTAGAAATTAACCTCTTAATTCTTTAACTTATAATTTAATCTCTCACATTAAAAAAAAATTAACCTTGATTAAATGTATTCTTACCTTGTATTTAATGTCCCCAATTTCCATAAGTTAGTGTTCAAGTTTTATTGCTATAATTATGAAAAACAAATTTTGATTAGAAGGAATTTTTAAAACATAAATAATATAATAAAGAGATTGTTAATTTTTTAGTTATTTTTTTTCTTGCTAATTTTTTTATATTAAAATATAAATATAAAAAATTGCTAATTTTAAATTTTTTTCTTGTTAAATTTTTTATTTTAAATTATAAATATAAAATTATAATATAATAAAAATATTTTATTATTATTTGAAAATAATTTATTAGATAAAAATATTTAAATTTCTTTATAAATAAGTTTTATTTAAAAAATATTTTAATTGTAATATTTTAGATTAATTATCTATACAACATTTCATATTCTACTTGGCCAATTCAATTTAACCTTGTTATATATATATATAAAAGATTGTGTTTATAAAATAAAATATTTACTGAAAAATAATATGATTATGTACACATAATATAACCTTATTATATAAATACTATAAGTTGAAGATTACGTTTTTTAGCAATAAAATATATAAAAATAAATGGATATTAACATATACACTTTAGATTTTAGGGAAAGCAATGTTTAGAGCTGGTTAGATATAAGGATTGATGCCAAGCTAATTTATGGGAGAATGCTAATATTGCTATTTTAAGTAGAGAGTACAATAAGAGTTAAAACAAGAGAAATATGTCATTTTACAAGAATTGAATCTGTGGGAAAGCAACAATCAATTTTCCCAAAATCCAAATTAGAACTATAGATCCAACAACTTTAAGTTTAACTAATAATAACTATTCTGATTATAATTATAAATTATAAATTTTACCATTCTTTATTTCTTTTCTTTGATAATATGAACACATTATTTGACCTTTTAAGTGTGCAAACATAATCAATTAGTTCACTATGAAATTTAAAGTCAAATCATAACATCTTCCAGAAAAGATGGATGACAGGAAGTCTTATGAATTGTTCTTTTAATATATAATAAATAATTGACTTGTGATCGTGTAGAAAGTGAATGCACCTGCCTTTTATACGGGATTGGGTTTCTTTGACTTTTAACAGATTCCCCAATTACCTCCCTTTCATTTCCTTTTGAGTCTTCTATGAACCAAAACACTTGCAAGGAAGTAGAAGTAACGTGGAAGCAACTCCCTGCTTTCACGGGAGTTCCCGCTATCACGATCTACTCCCTGCCAACCTCGATTATTTAGCCACCTCTAACACAACCAATGAAATTCCATTCCATCAAACGACGGAAAATCTCTTAATTTCATGCCTGCAACTTTTCTAAATCATGCCATGTGGAATTTTCAGTGTTAAAGCTTCTCATCTTTTATATATTTTTGGAATAGCGGGTCTCGGTGTCCAACTCTCAGCTGAATACTGCAATTAGCAGTAGCTATAATTTATGGCTTTGGAAACCGCTTTTCCTCATCGCCATGATCATCATGGTGTAGTGGTCTCGTCAGAGAGGCTTTTAGAAGATGTATGGTCTCATTTCATCGCCACAGGGGCTCGTCATCCAATTCATGATGAGCCGCAACCAGCTTCTTGTGTTAATCATGGGCAAGAAGGAAGCTGCTCGAATCCTGAAATTTCTGTGCTGCCATTGAAGGAGAATGACTCAGAGGACATGATACTCTTCCAACTTCTCAACGAGGCTGCTAAGCATGGATGGTCTGCATCTCATGAACAACAGGAGACAGCGGTCGCTGGAGCGACTGGATCCATGTCATGCACGCCTGGGATCTGGCGCAAGACTGAAACGACCCGGGCACAAGGTGAACCTGCAGAGATGTCGAAGCGGTACAGAGGGGTCCGCAGACGTCCTTGGGGAAAATTCGCTGCGGAAATAAGAGATTCAGCAAGGCAGGGGGCTCGAGTGTGGCTCGGGACGTTCAAAACGGCGGAGGAGGCCGCCATGGCTTATGATAAAGCTGCTCTTCTCATTCGCGGAACTCGTGCCACTTTAAACTTTCCCATAGAGGTCGTTACGAAAGCTTTGGCAGACACCAATTATAGATACTCCTCTAAACTTACATCCTCTCGGCAGCGGCGCATCAGAGTGTCTGACCATCATATCGAGCTAAGAAAGAAAATGGAGGTGGCAGATGCCGAGTCTTTTGGGATGGATTTTAAGAAATATATTGCAGAAGACTATGCTGGAATGACAACCATGCGGCTGAAAAAATTCAGAGAAAGTATTAGTTGTGATTACGTACAAGAGTTAGGCTCAGTATTGCAAAGCCTTTCACCCGATCAGTCGAAGCATTTAAGCAGTGTTCCCTGCGGGTTGGTTAACGATGTGCGAATGAATAGTAACAGTAATAATATATGGTCAGCCTTAGACTCAGCTGTTGTGGAGTTGCAGGATCTTGGGAGTGATTACTTGGAAGATATGCTTCTTTCCACAGAGGAATCGAATGAATTCCTTCGCTTTTCTTTGCCTCCATGATTATTTGATGTAGACTTGCAAACATAAATAATTGAACTGCTTGGTCTTGGCGTCTTCTGATCTGTATTTGTGCATCGTACTTATAGTGCATCAATCAATGTATATTAACCATCATAAGATTCATACGGGCAATTTTTCCACCAGAAATTGTCATTGCATTACCCTACGGATAATCATACTTACCTTCATTTACAGTGGTTGCCGAAAATAGGGCATCGTTGTTATTGATCCCCGCTCTTTTAGTAGCTTCTATAGTCAGTTACTTTAAAATGTCAACTCTTTAAAATGAGAAGTTCTGTTATTGGTTTTAAAAAAGTCTTGTTTCATTATGATTGCAATAATTTACGTTATAGTCTAGGAAACCGTTTGGGTGGATTCCCAACGGGCCACGGTTAAAGTTGATTACCTTATCAGAGCATAAATGCATGCGATTTTTTACAGGTTATAGAGGACGGCGTCAAGCAATTTTTGGGATGAGTTAAAATTTCATTTCAATTTATTATACCTGCCTCTGGCAGGAGATATATTGCAATCAGTTTGTAGTGAACATCAGATTTAGATAAAACGAACATTTATATGCATTTGCAAAGTATTTATTTACCAGAAACAATTTCAACTTGCTAGCTGAATTTTTTGTTGTTGTTGTAAGAATATATAAAATTAGAAACATAAACATTGCCTGCAATTAAAAATAAAAATAGAAAGCTTTCAGTTTTTAGACTTCAGTATCTATTTTCTGATATGAAATATCTATTTTAGAAATTAGGCCCTTGGTATATTTTGTAAACATGACTTTTTATCATATTATCCCATTTCATTTAATAAATTTATAATCTACCTTACTTCCTATTAACCAGTTATAGTTTAAACCTTTGTAAGTTTGTAACTCCAAGATGGTTGATGTTATATGTGTAGTATTAAATGATTAATTTCAAATGATTTTTACTATAAAAACAATTATAACTTCATAATAACATAGACAAGTAACAAGCAACAGAAATATGTATGATTCCATCTTTTTATCTTTTTAGCAACTAATTTGAAATGGGTGAAAGTGAGAAGTTGTGTCACTTTTTGACAAACAAAGCTAATTTTTTTATCAAGAATTTTGGTCGACATTATCTCTCAATTGAGAATAGTTTTAATATCTCAATCAAGAATAGTTTTAATATCTATCTAACCATAATAATATAAATACTAATTATTTGAATAAGATATCTATTTTAATTAATTCATAAAAATTTAAATAATTCGATGAAGAGATTTGTCAATTTCTTAATTAAATTGTTTTTAACCCTTATCAAGAAAATAAAATCTAAAGATTGCAATGAACTAAATTTCACAATGCATAGTAACTACCACCATGCTTTAGCAACTAGATTCCTTTTTATACTTTACTTTGCACATCCATAATATTGGAATTCGAGAGAATTCTTGGTTGTCTCCCCGGTCTATTCCTAGGCACTCATATCCTACTAGATGGTAAGTGTTTTCAGCATTCTACCTCCTCTAATTAATGAAATATATTTGTATTTGCATTGATTGGATCACAACTTCCCATTGAATAAATGAGACTTTAATAGAAATTTAGATGCATAAAAGAACCATTATAAAAGCAACTTTTAGAAATCCGATTATTTATCTCTTTGCGCAAAACTTGAACTGTAGTAAAAATAAAAAATTAATAGTTCCAACATAAATATAAAATCATCTAGTTACACTCGCATCTTAGCTATAGTTAGGAAAATGTAAGTGGTAATGAATATTTTTTTTGAAAGTAGTTGTAACTCTTACCTCCCCCCTCTTCAATCAGTTGAGCATGAAAACAAAGTGCAATTCCCTAGTTATACAAGGACCTGGCATCATGTTTATCTAATGATAATGTAGTTCAATAATTCCTTCCAGCTTCAATTAGAAGTTGGTCACACTCTTCACACACCTCCAGTAGAGTTTCTGCAATGGTCTCTATGGTATTTCAGTACTTATTTGGCTACTCCCCCTCTTCACATTATTGACTCCTCGAATGTCTTCAAGAGGTTGTCTAGGAGAACCCATTATTTTTGGAACTACTGCAACCCCGTTGGTAATCAAGCTTTTGTTTCCTGATTCAAATGATTTTGTAAGCTCTCCATTTATGCATGTGGGCTAAATGTCATAACAATTGGTGGTTTTGAAACAACATGTTTGAATTGTGAATCTCTTCCTCTCTGTAGCTTTCCCAAATTGCAATGCCTGTGACAACTACGGGAAGAGATGATGAAACATAGAAAGCAGGTAGTGATTTAAGCAAGTCCATCCACGATCTTCCAAGTCTATGATACTGTTGGTATTAAGAGTCTGTAAAAAAGATTTACACAACAAAAAAGGACAAAATAGAACACAAATAATGCACAAGAATTTAACGTGGTAAAACCCCAATTTGGGGAAACATTCACAAGGCAAAGGCTCGATGTCTTATTCTTTCAATAATGGATATTACATCCGGGAATTTCCCATCCATACTCTCTCATGCGTACTCCTCTCAAAATTACATATAAATACATTTGTGCAAGAAGTTACATAGATAGGAGAA
This sequence comes from Larix kaempferi, assembly GCA_027924585.1. Lineage (NCBI taxonomy): Eukaryota > Viridiplantae > Streptophyta > Pinopsida > Pinales > Pinaceae > Larix > Larix kaempferi. Next base: position 13,224,522 of record BSBM01000397.1, on the reverse strand, counting down.
TTGCCACTAGTTATAGAAACTTCCAACCAACCAACGGTTAGACAAACTACCCAGGTTTAGTAAACCAATATCAAGTTTTGAGAAACCATTATTGATTAATTAGTTGTCACAATTTTTAACAATCTCCACCTTGACAACAAATTATCTAATCCTTTTCCCAAGACTATTCATCACTTCTTTTTCAAGCCAAGAGAATCCACACACCACCGTAGCTTCTCTAATAACACTGGTTTTGTAAACATATATGTATAATTTTCTTGAGTATGAACCTTTTTTCAGATCTACTCCACTTTCACCAATGGCTTGTCTTACAAAATGATACTTTAAATCCATATGTTTGGTCTTACTATGGTAAACAGGATTTTTAGCCAAATGTATAACACTTTGGCTATCACAGAAAATAGGCGTGCACTATTCTGCAACCTTCCAATTTCTCCAAGTAGAACTTTCATCCAAATTGCCTCTTTGAAAGCATGTGAGGAACCAAGGTATTTAGCCTCTATAGTGGATAAAGCAATTTTTTCCTGAATCTTTGACATCCAACTTATAGCTCCACCTACAAGAGTAAAGACATGGCCTGAAGTAGACCTTCTCTTGTCCAAATCACCTACAAAATCTGAATAAAAAAAACTGCATATAGAATCATTGTTATTATTAAAGGTGATACAATAGTCACTTGTGCCTCTTAGATACCAAAGCACCCATTTCACTGCGTTCCAATGTTATTTTCCCGGATTTGCCATGTATTTACTGACAACACCTACCACATGTGAAATATCAAGTCTAGTACACACCATCTCATACATTAAACATCCTACTGCATTGGCATATGGAACATGAGACATATAATCATTTTCTTCATCAGTACTACTAGGACATAAACTCGGAGAAATCTTAAAATGGGAAGCCAAAGGAACATTCATAGGTTTTACCTTATTCATTTAGAATCTTACAAGTATTTTCTCAACATACTTCTCCTGTGAAAAACTAAGCTTACCATTTCTTCTGTCTCTGTGTATTTCAATACCCAAAATTTGTCTTGTAGCTCCAAGATCCTTCATATCGAATGCCCTAGCCATCTGAGCCTTCAACCTGTCAATATTGTCCATGATTTTACTCACAATAAGCATATCATCAACATACAATACTAAGATAATGAATATGTCATTCAACCTTTTGAAGTACAAACAATACTCATAGTCACTTCTAGTATAACCTTGGCTCACCATGAAAGAATCAAACTTCTTGTACCTTTTCCTAGGTGACCGTTTCAGTCCATACAATGATTTTTTGAGCTTGCAAACTAATTTTTCTTTACAATGCTGGACAAAACCCTCTAGTTGTTCCATAAAAATATCCTCATCTAAATCTCCATGTAAAAATGTTGTTTTAACATCTAGTTGCTCTAACTCCAAATCAAGCAATACAACTAGTGCTAACACAATATATGAATAGATACATGCTTGACAACTAGTGAAAATATCTCATAATAATCAATACCTTCCATTTGAGAGTACCCTTTCGAAACCAATATGGCTTTGTAGCTTTCAATCTTACCATCAATACCTTTCTTCAACTTGAAGACCCACTTACATCCAACAACTTTTCTATCTTTGCGGAGTTCAACCAAGCTCCATGTCTCGTTTTTATCCAGAGACTCCATTTCTTCTTTCATTGCCATCTTCCATTTAGCATTGTCAACATAATCAATGGCTTCCTGAAAACAAGAAGTTTCTCCATCATCAATAAATAAAGCAACAGATGAAACAAAATCGGTATACCTTTTAGGAGGATTTCTCTCCCTCATAGATATTCTTGGTGTAGGCTATGGAGTTTCCACAATTTCCACAATTTCTTCATCTTCTATGATTTCTTTATCACCAGAAAATTCTTCTTGTTTCTTTGATTCATGAGAACATGGGGACTTCAACTGAACTAGTTCTTTTGACAGTACATGTTCCTGTTCCACATCAACTTTTACATTTTCTAATTTAATGAGAGAAGACTCATAAAAAATACATCTATGTTAATGACAATTTTTAGAGCACTAGGATCACACAACCTATATCCTTTTGTTACATCATCATAACCAACAAAGATGCATTTCTTTGACCTGGGGTCTAACTTAGAACGCCGAATTTTAGGAGTAACTGCATAAGCTTCACAACAAAAAAATTCCAAATTTGAATAACTACAAGGTTGACCAGTCCATGCCTCTTCCATAATTTTACAATCTATTGCAACTGACGGTGACTGATTTATTAAATAACAAGAAGTGGAAACTGCTTCTACCCACAACTCTTGATGCAAATTAGCATCGCTGAGCATGCTCCTTTCTCTCTCTAGAAGAGTCCTATTCATGCGTTCTGCAATGCCATTTTGTTGAGGAGTGTATACAATTTTTTTATGTGTTACGATCCCTTATTCTTTGCAATACTTTTCAAACTCTAAAGAAGAAAACTCACCTTCGTTATCCGTTCTTAAGCATTTGATTGTCCTGCCAGTTTTTTTTTCAACCATAGATTTAAAACACTTGAAAGTATCAAACACATTAGCCTTTCTTTTAAAAAAAATAGACCCAAACTTTCCTTGAAAAACCATCCACAAACAAACCAAAATATGCTGCTCCTCCATAGGAAATAGTAGGAGATGGACCCCATACATCAGAATGAATGTAGTCAAGAACACCTTTACTAACATGAATCCCTACTTTGATTTTTTTTCTACGTTGTTTCCCAAATATACAATGTCTACAAAACATCAAATCTAAAGATTTTAGATTTGGAAGTAATTTACAATTCATTAATACTTGTAGTCCTCTTTCACTCATATGACCAAGACGTTGATGCCATAATCGAGTGGATTCTGATGCCTCTTAGATACCAATCATGTTTCATTAACTTGAGTTCTTCCAACCAGTTTGTAAAGGTTTCCCATTTTCAATGCCTTCATGACCACTAAAACACCCTTAGATAATTTTAGTACCCCACTTAAACCTGTAAACTTATGACCACAAGAATCCAACACTCCCAAAGACATTATGTCTTTTATTTAATTCAGGCACATGTCTAACATATGTTAGTATTCTTATAAATCCATCAAATATTTTAATTTTAATAATTTCAACCCCAACAATTTTACATCAAGAATTGTTTCCCAAAAGAACTACATCATCATTAACTGTTTGATAAGAAGTAAACCATTCTTTATGAGGACAGACATGGTGTGAAGCACCAGAATCTAACAACCATTCTTCATTTTATTCAAAAACATTACAAATGGACAAAACCTCGTCAATCATACCTGAATCAGTTTCAACTGAATTTGCCTCGGATTTGGAGTCTGCCTTTTTGGATTCTTGTCTTTTCCAACAGTCCTTCTTGAGATGACCATTCTTGTTGCAATAACAACATTTGAGTTTGCTTTTTTTCCCCTTTGATTTAGATCTAGAAGAACCTCTTTATTGTTCTCCTCTTTCTTTGGATTGACCTCTACCAAACAAATCTTCTGGTGTAGAGGAATTTACACTAGCTTTATTTCTTAAATCCTTAGACAAAAAAACTTCAACCACATTGTCAAATTCCAAAGTTTCAGTTGTACTAAGACTACTAGAAGATACTACGTGACCCCAAGATTCAGGTAAAGTAACTAAAATATTTACTGCCTTATCTTCATCATTAATCTTAACATCCATACTACTCAACTGGAAAATAAGAGTATTAAATACATTCAAAAGATCTGCAATCTTTGTACCTTCTTTCATTTTCATACTGTATAGCTTCCTCTTCAAGTAAATTCTGTTTGTAAAAGACTTCGTCATTTACAAGCTTTCCAACTTGCTCCATAAACTTGTTGTTGACTTTTCTCCAGTGATATTAAACAAGACATCATCTGCAAGACATAACCAAATTGTGTTAAGTTCTCTGGAATCTAGTTCCTCTCATTCATCATCTGTCATAGTTATGGGTTTCTTTTTCTTTCCATCTAAGGCCTTCCGCAACCCTTGTTGAACTAACAAATATTGCATCTTAAGTTTCCACTGTTCAAAATTATTTTTTCCATTAAAATTCTCTATTTCGAATTTATAATTAGACATTTTTTCCATCAATTTTTAACACAGACTTCAAAGAAAAACACTCCAGAATATTTTTCAACAAAAAATAATAGGTCAAGAATACCTCCCGCTGCAAACATCCACAGCGATGCAGGTGGCTCCTTCACCAACTAATGGAATCGGTCTTCTTCTCCTGCATAGGGAAAATGCTTCTTTCATGTAGGTGGCTCACCACGGCTTTGCTTCACGTGGGCTTCATCTCCCTTGTTGTTCCATGCAGGTCCTTCCTCAGACTTCTTCTCCATGCAGGCCGCAGTTCACCATTGATCTGCTTCACATGGGCTTCTCCACACCTCTTCTCACTCACAGCTTCCATGGGCTCCTTCCACGATGGTGAATGGGCACCCTCTCCAGGACAATGGGCTCCCTCTCAGTGTTGGTTGATTCTGCTTCCATGATGGAGTGCTCTTCCATGACATTGCTCGGGATCCCTTTCCAATTCTCGATGGCTCCTCTCGGTGGTGGATGGCTCTACATTCGAAAAATGATAACACCGACACTACAAACAGGGTGCACAGGCTCCTCCAAGGGACTTCTTTACCTTTGGAAAATAATAACAGCTCGCGCTCTATGGACGGACACTGTGCTCTAATACGGGCGACGACTCTCTCCAGTTCCCTCTTTAATAGCTCGCGCTTCACCTTTGGCTCTGATACCACTTGTTGGTATTAGGGATGGTGCAAGGTAATGATACCCACTTATGACATGTTAGTTGCAATGGCATGCTGGAAAAACATAAATCTTATCATTAAAATGAATTATTAGAGGTACCTACAAATTTTTTTAGAATTAGGTGTAAAAAGATGAAACGTAAAAAACAGATCAACTTCCAGAATATATAACTTTTATTTATGTAAAAGTGGTATAACCACCCTAAAATGTCATTATTTTAAGATTGGTACATTATTTTTTCTCTAAAACATAATGCATATGTTTGTGTTGGGCCACCGGTTTGTTATGTAAATTGTCAATTTATGAGGAAAAAAATATGTAGAGGCGTGGGAAACTAACAAATCTTGGGTAGGGCTATTTTTCAAAAAATTCAAAAGTTAATTTTATATTTTTTTTAAATTACGAAATTCAATGAAGCCTTAAAACGACATGGTTGAGTGTTGGTCCACAATATCATGGTTTGAACATAATCAATTTTTTTTTTTTTAGCTTGTAGGTATTCTTGTACTCTTGTGCGGGTTCTTTTCCATTCTCGAAATAGGTAAGCCAATCAAAAGTTATAGGCCAAATAAATGACTTATATTTTTTACAAATTTGACATGAGTGTAGTTAAAAATGAATTAAAAATAGGAAACAATAACAGATCTATTCAAAAAATATATAGTTAGAATTTGCACACAGAGCTTGAGATGTGTGTACAATTTCATCAGTAGTGCACAAGTGGAGTATATGCGGAACTAAGCGTGAAAAACATGAAGTTACGGAAATTGGTCTGTTCTTCCATAAATCAGACTGAGCCTCAAGGTTTGGAAATCTGAAGCTAATATTAAACCTAGAAGGGCGCCAAAAACAATTTGAATCTAGACACGCATGCATGCAAATTCACGCACGCATTATAGAGCGCACGTGTTATGTTTTACACCTTAATTTTTATCTATCTCTCCCTAACCCCCCCCCCCCTCTATAACCCCACCCCCCTTCTCTTCCTATCCACCCAATCCCCCCCCCCCTCCTCTCTTCCACTCTACCCAATCCCTCCTCCCTCCCCATGACCCCCATATCTCAATCCCCAAACCCTTGACCATTATGCCCTACTGCAATCCCTAGTCCCCAGTACAACTAACCATCATAACTCTTGGCCCACTATAATCCTAAACTAGTATAGCCCCCAAAACTCCTAAATACTAACACATAATGATATATATCCCTTAACCCCTATAACCCTAACCACGTAATCCTAACATCTAAAGTGTCTAGTCAAATAAAAATTAACCCCTAATCCTTATAACCTCTAATTCTCATCAACCCTAAACTTTATCATCAAACACCCAACCCTTAAAACCTATAACATATATCCAGTTTAGAGTGATAGTCAGAGAGAGAGAGACCTAAACCTTGGGCCCTAAAGGAATATTCTATCCAGAATGAGCTATGATGATTTCCTCCACTAACCACAAATGAACTATTAAGGGTATCATTGGCCTATGATTAAGGATGTCGATACCATGAAGTTGTTTTGAGCAATACGTATGTGCCTAATCAAGGATTTTGGAATGATGTTTTATGGAAGAATATTGTGCCTTTGGCCATAAAGAAACCATTTAGACATCTAAGGCCATGAAAAATGTCTAAAAGCACCAAACAAGACTTTACAGGGGTATCCATTGTGCTAGATGTATCCAAGCCTTGGGGACTTAGGGCATTGGACATGGTCAAGGGAGGATACTGCTATATCCGTATCCGGATATACTCAATGATTATTCAAGCGAATAATCCTCCAATGGAAAATAACTCCATTTGATAATAATATATAATTGATGATGATAAAGATGATTAATAATTACAATGAGGCTCGCTTTTATAAGCTTGAGCGTGTATAGTGAAGGGTTACACCCTTTCACTTTAATAACTAATAACTTTAACTAACATACATATAATATTCATAGCATTGCCACTCTCTTAGAAAGGCTTTGTCCTCAAAGCCTTATAATTTTGTTGCATTGTTCTTTGCGATGCCATGGATGATGAAACATGTCGATACGAACTGCTAAGTGTAGAGCATAACTTCCGATACATCGACAGATCAATCCATCCCAAATTGATTTGTTGTAGACTGATGGGATTTCCTACTGATGTGTTGTCAGGAGATTTGATCACATTAGTGCCATTATTTTTCGACATTTCCCACTTTTTCAAATATTGGTTTTTATGGTTGGGGTGTCGATAAGAAACTTTCACGATGTCGTTTTCGTTTACGAATGTCGCCTTTAGATCATTGATCTGAGTTGGAAGTTGTATTTTCGTCTCTTGAGGATTTAAGTTTTTGTTCTGTATCTTTTCCAACTTGTTTTCTAACTGCCTATTATCATTTTGAAACTTCTTAATCAATTCGACTTGCGATTTTCTGTCATCTTCAGATGTCTTAAGTTGTTCCTTAAGATCTTCATTATGAATTCTGATACAACTATTTTCTTCCTGTTTGTCTAGAAGTTTCCCTTCAATGTCATCCATAGATTGTTCTATCTTTCGGCTATTTTTTAACTTCTTAATTTTTGTGACTAGTATCTTGTTATGATTTCTTAGTCTAAAAATTTATTCAGCATTGTTAGATAATGCTTTATTACTCTTCGCGATCTCTGACTTATGTGTCTTTTTAGAGTCGTCATTTTGTTGTTGAAGAACTTTTATCTGTTGTCGATACTGGCCGACCTCTGATTCTTGACTTTCTAATTTATGTCGTAACTGCATTAGTTCTTCATCTTTGTCGCTAATGATTTTGTTCAAGCGTATTATTTCTGCTTCGTAATTATTTATTTCCTTCTTTATATCTTGATTTTTGGCAAGTGCTTCCTGTGTGAAAATATGAGATGAGGCATCTAGCACATTTGGACTACCGACTTGGTCTTTTTTTTGCATTAGTCTTTGTAACACCTCCATTAATGTATTATGGTTCTGCGTCATTTTTTGGTCTAACATTTTTTGTTCCTTGCTCATAATGTCGAACTTGGTCATCCTTGTCGTTAACGTGTCTCGACTTCTTGATGAGCCTTCCTTTACTTTGACTTGATTTCTTCGATGATAAGTGTTCTTCGACTTCTTTGATGATAAGGAGTCTTGCTTGGACTTTGTCTTTAATTTCTTCTTTGACTTGGTCTTCTTTGGCTTGAATTTACTTTGTTTCTTCAAACAATTCTTATTCAATTCTTATTTCAAAAGAATTGATTTTTTTTTCTTTGATAATAATAATAATTATTAAAATTTAATAATAATATTATTATTAATATATATATATATATATATATATATTATTAGGCCAAATAATCTTTTTTCCTTTTCTCAAAATAACTATTATTTCAAAATCTTTACTATAATAATAATTACTATTATAAAATATATAATAATAAATTATTATAGAGTTTCAATAGTCTTGTGGTATTTTTATAATAAAATAATAATAATAATAATAATAATAATAATATTATTATATATATATATATTTTTTTGTGAATGAGTGGAGTTAGGGTTTGCAGGGAATGGAAGGAGGCTATGGAGTGTGATTTATGAGATGGAAAGGGGAGGCAAGCGCGCGTTGGTGGTAGATTGAGAGGGAAGGAAGATTGGAATGGAGGGAAGATCAGATAGATTTTGTGGCAAAGATGGAAGGGAGTGGTAGTGCCGGAGTTGGAGAGATCGAATAGCGTTGAGAGCTGCAGAGAGGGATGCGTAGGTATGATACTATGCAGAATGGTGGCGAGGGCGTAGTGGTAAGGATTGGGTGCAGGGAGGGCTTGCGTGCTGTGGAGAGTTGGTGTCGAAGGACGCGATGGCGTGGAGAGAAGCAGTGTTGGTTGCGACTTGTTGGAAGGTGGTTATGGAGCGTGTATGGAAGAGAGGAGAGGCGCAAATTGGAGCACGGGCGCGAGTTCGAAGGAGGACTGCGTGGAGATGTGGAAGAAGTGGATGTGGGGAGGTAGAGTGATAGTGGAGAGGGAGCTGGCTGGAGATGATGCGGGGGTGATGGGAGATGGAGGGAGGGAGAAGATGCGGGGGTGTGGAGTGGGTGGGGACGGCGTGTGCAGACGCAGAGAAGGGAGCGTGGACGTGGGGGCAGCGTGGAGGAGAGGTGGGGAGTAGAGGAAGAGTGGGATAAAGGGGATGCTGCGGGAGGGACGGCTGGACGGTGGTGGCATGCAGGAGACAGCAGCGTGGATGGGTGGAAGGAAAGGTGAGAAGCCAGAGAGGTGATGAGAGTGATGAAGGGAGAACGGGGGGCAGTGAAGGAGCGTGGGTGGAAGACGTGAGCAGAATGTGCAGGGTGTGAAGGCCGTAGGGTCAGCTGGAGTGAGCGAGGCGTGGTGGAGGGAGCAGGTGGGGAATGGAGATGGAATGGAGTCCCAACAGATGGTGGTGGATGCAGCGGAAACTTCTTTCTTTCTTCTCTTTCTTCTTTTTTTTTCTTTTCTTCTAGAAAATTCAGAATGTTGGATCAAAGATCTTTTTAAATCAGAGAAACTCTGAATACACTCAGACAAGGTCTGCAAATTTTGGCCAAAGGCCGAATCAAGGAGGGCCGAGAGGCTCTGATACCAATGCTATATCCGTATCCGGATATACTCAATGATTATTCAAGCGAATAATCCTCCAATGGAAAATAACTCCATTTGATAATAATATATAATTGATGATGATAAAGATGATTAATAATTACAATGAGGCTCGCTTTTATAAGCTTGAGCATGTATAGTGAAGGGTTACACCCTTTCACTTTAATAACTAATAACTTTAACTAACATACATATAATATTCATAGCAGATACCTAAGACTTGGGCCTTAAGGGAATATTATATCCATCTAGGGCTAAGAAGGTTACCTCCACCAACTACACATGGCCTCTTGAGGTATAATTGTCCTGTGATGGAGGATGGAAGTGCCATTATATGGTTTTGAACTTAGTATCTACATGTCTTAGGGCCTTGGAAATGGTTTTCCAGGGAAGAAGTATTCTATCTATCAAAGACTAAGAAGGTTTTCTCAACCAAGGCCCATCATGTAGTCATCATCATCATCATCATCATCATGATCATCATCATCATCATCATCATCATTGTCATCACCATCTTCATCATCATCATCATCATCGTTGTCGTCATCACCACCACCACCACCACCACCACCATCATCATCATCATCATCATCTTCAACATCATCATCTTCTCCATCATCATCTTCATCATCATCGTTTTCGTCATCATCACCATCATCTTCATGGTATTCATCATCATCATCTTCATCTTCATCAGCAACATCCTCCTCCTCCTCCTCCTCCTCCTCCTCCTCATCTTCATCTTCATCATCATCATCTTCATCATCATCATCATCATCATCATCTTCATCATCATGATCATCATCATTGTCTTCATCATCATCATCATCATCATCATCATCATCATCGTCATCGTCATCATCATCATCATCACCCTATTCCTCATCATCATCATAATCATCATCAACGTCTTCATTATGATCATGATCATCATCATCATCAACGTCTTCATTATGATGATGATGATGATCATCAACGTCTTCATTATGATGATGATCATGATGATCATGATCATCTCATCGTCGTCATCACCATCTTCATCATCATCATCATCATCGTTGTCGTCGTCATCACCACCACTACCACCACCACCATCATCATCATCATCATCTTCATCATCATCATCATCATCATCATCATCATCTTCATCAGCATCATCATCATCATCATTATTATCGTCGTCTTCATCATCATCATCATCATCTTGATAATCTTCATCACCATCATCTTCATCTTCATCATATCATCATCATCATCTTCATCATCATCATCATCCTCATCACCATCTTCATCATCCTCATCCTCATCATCATCATCATATCCCTCTTCCTCATCAACATCTTCATCTTCATCATCATCATCATCATCATCATCTTCATCATCATCGTTGTGGTCATCATCACCATCATCTTCATCGTCTTAATCATCATCATCATCTTCATCATCATCATCATCGTCATCGTCATCATCATCATCATCATCATCATCATCATCACCATCATTGTAGGACCCTTGTCCTAGTTTATCTTAGTTCATAAATAAATCTCTATAATTTCTCTATGTTTACCTACTGTCTCAAATTTATGTTTTGTTTTGGTAGTTTGTGTTAAAATTCATGCCTGTAAAATAGGGTTTTATATGCTAGTAACAATATCATGTTTTCTTTTCTAATTTCTAGTTTTAATTTCTAACAATACATGTGCAACAATATAGAGACATTTGCACATGTATTTCAATTAATAACATGAGAAAACTAGAATAAACAAAGATTACAGAGTTAGAAATGGATCATTATACATGTAGGAGAAATACCTCTTAATATCTAATCAGCTCCCTTTGCTACTTCTTTTCCCTTGCTGTATACCCTGCAACCAAAGCTTCCCAAACCCTGGAAACTCAACTGACCAGACAATCTGGTATGCCACCCTGCCTGTTAAGATTTAATATGCCAAGACAGAAAATATCAGCATTGCATTTCATTTCACAACAATAGCATATACAGGATCACTGAAAGAACAACAAGCATAGCATAAACACAAGAGACACAAATTTATCCTTGGAAACCCTCATGGGGTAGAAAACCCAGCAAAGCTTCCTCAATATAGATGACCAACAAATACAAAGATGTAAACCCTAGACATGAGCTCCTTCTCCTCCATAACAGATCTCTCCCTCACCTATGTGCTATTCACAAGTGAGTGAATGTGTGTTAAATGAGGAACACACCTCCTCTATTTATACACAACTCCGACTTGTCTTTTACATTAACTAGGTTGGCCCCAACTTAACCACTTAACCTAAAGATGACTGGGCTGACCCCTGTAGGGTGGTCTAATAACCCTTTGACCCACATAACACATATAGGGCCGACCCCCACTAGGGAAGTCTAATAACCCAAGTTACCACATTCTCCACAGAGGAATAAACATCTCCAGATACATGACAAAGTCTCATCGGAGGAATGAAACATCTCCGGAATAATAAAATACAACTATAATATTCTTAGAAGTTACAATATTTCAACACTCCCCCTTAACGAGAAGGATATTATAACAACATCTGCAGGAGCAAGGAGTCATCAACATCATACATGATATATCTATAAATCATTGGAAGCTTTCTTCATACATCATCAGTAACTCAAACAGTTACTGGAACATCTTCAATATCTTCAATACCAGAACATCAACATCCTCAGTATTGAGTCTTCAGCTTCTGCAGCACTCGATCAGCTGCAGCATCATCATCATTTGGATCACCCGATCAATAACATCGTCATCTAGACCATCATGATCAACAACATCGTCATCTAGACCATCACGATCAACAACATCGTCATATAGATCATCACGATCAACAACATCGTCATCTAGACCATCACGATTAGCAACATCGTCATCTAGATCATCACGATCAACAACATCATCATCTAGATCATCATGATCAACATCATCGTCATCACATGATCAGCATCATCGTCATCACACGATCAACATCAACGTCATCACACGATCAACATCAACTGGATCCTCTCGATCAATAGCACAATAGCATCAATTGGATCCTCTTGATCAACAGCACAATAGCAACATACCCTGCAACACACATGATCTATTTAAGACACCATATCATGTCTAGGGATGATGCAGTCCATTCATCAACTTAGACAAAGTCTAAGGACCACCTCTCGGAGACATCTGTCTGCGGATCTATTTAGGATTGAAGTCCAAGGATGATACAATCCTCTCGGAGACATCTGTTTGCGGATCTATTTAGGATTGAAGTCCAGGGATGATACAATCCTCTCGTCAACGTAGACAAAGTCTAAGGACCACCTCTCGGAGACATCTATCTGCGGATCTATTTAGGATTGAAGTCCAGGGATGATACAATCCTCTCATCTACTTAGACAAAGTCTAAGGACCACCTCTCAGAGACATCTGTCTGTAGATCTATTTAGGACTGAAGTCTAGGGATGATACAATCCTCTCGTCAACTTAGACAAAGTCTAAGGACCACCTCTTAGAGACATCTGTCTGTGGATCTATTTAGGGATGAAGTCTAGGGATGATACAATCTTCTCGTCAACTTAGACAAAGTCTAAGGACCACCTCTCGGAGACATCTGTCTGCGGATCTATTTAGGACTGAAGTCCAGGGATGATACAATCCTCTCTCGTCCATTTTGAACTAGTGGTTCCAAGATGATGCAATCGCCATCACATACATTTTGAACTAGTGGTTCCGGGATGATGCAATCCCCATCACATACATTTTGAACCAAGCGTTCAGGGACAATGCAGTCCTATCATGTCCACTAGGGACCATACAATGACCTCATCATCAAAACAGGTAGCCTCATCATCGATGCAAGTATCCACATCAATATAGTATCCACATCATCGACACAAGTATCCTCATCATCGATACAAGTATCCTCATCATTTACCTTACCATCAATATAGGAAATCTCATCATCGATATAGGTATCCACATTGATAACAGTATCCAAATATCATCATCGACCACATAACTCCCCCTTTCGAGGAGGGTCCTTCTGAACTACACCAAGCTTGTCTCGGAAATACTCAAACTCTTCTCGAGACAAAGGTTTGGTCAATACATCAGCTACTTGTTCTTTAGTGCTCACATACTCGAGCTTGATAGCTCCTTTATGCACCATATCCCGTATATAGAAATATCAGATCTCTATGTGCTTTGACTTATCATGGAATACTGGATTCTCTGTCATCTTGATACAACTTTGGTTGTCACACAGGATCACAGTGGAGTCCATCTCTAAGTCAAACAACCCTGATAACAACTTCCGAAGCCATAGCGCTTCACAATTAGCAGAGCAAGCAGCTATATATTCTGCTTCAGCTGTACTGAGAGCCACACTATACTGCTTCCTGCTAATCACGAGATCATGGCAGATCCCAGCCAATAACATCCACCCGATGTACACTTCCTTCCCAATCAGCATCTGTGTAGCCATACAATCTGAAGTCATGATCTCCAAGATAACATAGACGAAAGTCTATCATACCCTTTAGGTATCTCATCACATGCTTTGCAGCTATCAGGTGAACACACCTAGGTTCTACTAGATACTGACTCAAGGTGTTCACAACAAAGCATATATCTGGCCTTGTATTCGTCAGATACATCAATCCCAAGCTTGTCAAGAAACTGTCAATTCTCCCTCTGTGACTGAACATCATTCACACTTTGCATTGAGTGATCTTCTACATCTCTATCTATGCCATATCCTGACAGATGGGTCTACTAATATGAGCCTCAAGATCATTCAAACTCTGTGGTGAGTTCCTTCTTGCATCCATGTCATCTGTATATAGAAACCATTTTTAACCTTGTACCAAAGGTTGAAATCTGCATCACCCATGGTGATCATTAAGCTCATCAACTGACTATCGATCCTGGGTACCTGTGAACCCATACAGAGCTTTGTTCAATTGAATCCTAGGATTTTTCTTGATTTGCACTTCTTCTTTAATTACACCATTAAGAGAATGGTCTAGCCACTTGGAGCAAACATCTTGTCATGATCCTCTTCCTCTTTCTAAGAGAATCTTCTAGCCATGAGACTTCTATAGTATGTTTGATTTGTAAATATTATTGTTGAATACCCATCACTTGTTCGGTGTTCATCATTCTTCATGATCTTTCCTACAAATCAAAATTAAATACATGATTATAAATACTTCATAATCATCAAATCATGTTGCCATGATAACCTATAATGCATACATATATGATTCACATAGTTATGCAACTATCTTGACCAATACTTTGGCACAACACTTTTCCATATCCTGTATGCATACAGTGGCTATCTAGATGCCTTCCATCTCTACTAGAACATACTATCGAGAGCGTGCACAGCTCTCAACATGTCAGCAAAGAGGTTTCATTCTAGACAAGCAACAATGAAATGTTTGTCCAACTTACCAATCATATGCATATTAGTAGTATATTGTTCAATGCTATATAAATGCTTACAATATGCATGCTATATTCTAGGAATACATACAACTATTACGAGCAATATCATTTACTATTCAGAGATTCAAGAAGTAATTCAAATGAAAAGTTAAATACTTATCTTTTATGTTTGAGTGGTTGCCTCCCGCTTGATCTCTATTTTCCCTTCATGATTATATGTCTTTGAACTTCTATCCATCCTGGACCACTATGCATGCTTAAGTGTGCACTAGTGTCATCAACATGATCTCATACATAATCATACATTCATTAGTATAGTCTTAATACTATCAAAACATCATGATTCTAAATAATCTTAAGTATGTATGGTCATGATCATTTCATACATAGGTATACTTACCTAAGATCCTAACCAAGTAGGATTCTAACTTGATATAGGAAAACATACCTGAATTATCAAGCTTGGTTATGTCTTAACATAATATCTTCTTTGTTCTCTTCAATGATTTAGAGACCTTGTGCTAGAACTTGCATATCTCATAAGTTAAGCATAGTAGAACAAAGTCATACATACCTCGTAAGTGGAGCTTCTATGTAGTCAAAGACTATGGATGAGTCTTTTGTCCTTATGTCATCATGGTCATAGAACTTGATTTGTCTTTCTTGATGTACCTGTATCTTGTTAGCAAACAACATCATCCTCATACAACACCACAAGTGCATTAGTACAATCATAAGTGTCATAACCTTAATCAATGAATGCCTTCTATCATTCACATGCATTCATTATCAAATAATCATAATTGTACTAATCTCAATAACATGAAGACAAACATAAACTTAACCATGAACAGATTTCAAGACATGCCTGTATCTCCTCAAGTCATACCTGTTAGGATTTCTTTTAACCCAATCCACTTTGATTTGCTGAAACTGGATCTGGAGGTGGACTAGGGTTTGTCAGAGAAACCCTAAAAATTCAAACTTTGAATTTCAAACTCCTGAATGGATGGAAAGATGTGCCTTGATGAGCTGATCAAGCTAGCACACTTCAATTTTGAAATCTCCAAAATTTGACCCCTCAAAATTGCCTTTGAAACTTCTGAATCTTCTTGACAGGATCCCGAACTAGGGTTTGGGGAAGCCCACCCTTCTGCCCAATCAAAAGGTTCAATCCAAATCTCTAAACTTATATTTTTCTGAGGAGCTTCCAGCTGTGGTCACAGACTTAAAAAAAATTCCAACTTTTGCAGAAGCCCTAATTTTCCACCTTTCCGATCAAAATCCCGATCTAGGGTTTGATCAACCCCAGCCTTTTGACCAACCAAAAATTTTGATCTTGGTATCTAAATTTAGATTTTGATGAGGAGAATTCAGTCGTGGACTCTGATTCCAAAAATTCCAACTTTCTCCGAAGCCCTAAATTCCTGCAGTAGTGATAAGCCAAGAATGAAGGTGCTCAGAAAATAATTATGTTTTGATAGAAATATGCACCTGATTGTTTCTAGTGCATCTCTGAAATTACAAATTCACAGTGTCTGAAATCTCGGCCTATGGTAGCCTGACCTGTCATATTTCCAACCCCACAGGTCTGACCTCAATTGGATTTTCTGAGAGAGAGTTATGCCAAGTGTCGCAATGTGACCTGTTTATGGGATAAAACAGGAGAGCGAGCTTGTACGGAGTGCCACGTGTCACTGGTTCAACTTTGGCCTCTGAAAACCTTACCTGACAAGCTAAAGTCTATTCTCTACCTATCAGGTTTTACAAAATTTCATTTGGAGATTCCTAGCCCAAGTTGTCACCTTTTTTCCTAGGTCACATGTTTATGACTAATATCTAGAAGAGGTAGAAACCTTGAGTTGTACTAATCATAAATCACAAAGTAAAACGAATTAGCAGTTGTCCTTTGGACACAAGGTACAGGGGGATGTTATCTACGACCTATAAAGTTTTTAGATCCTGAACCTTCGCCAAAATGTATTTATAGTGAAAGTTCCACGATGACTGGGTTTTTCTAGACAAAACCCTAACCTTCAAATTGTCTCAAGTGAAGCAAGTGTCGTAAGTGCCATACATTGCCTTCCTTCAGGTTAGCTTTGATAGCATGTTAAGATTTAATATGCTAAGACAAAAATATCAGCATTGCATCTCATTTCACAACAATAGCATATACAGGATCACTGAAAGGACAACAAGCACAACATAAACACAAGAGACACAGATTTATCCCGGGAAACCCTCACGGGGTAGAAAACCTAGCAAAGCTTCCTTAATATAGATGACCAGCAAATACAAAGACGTAAACCCTAGACATGAGCTCCTTCTCCTCCATAGTAGATCTCTCCCTCACCTATGCGCTATTCACAAGTGAGTGAATGTGTGTTAAATGAGGAACACACCTCCTCTATTTATACACAACTCCTACTTGTCTTTTACATTAAATAGGTCGGCCCCAACTTAACCACTTAACCTAAAGCTGATTGGGCCAACCCCTCTAGCGTGGTCTAATAACCCTTTGACACACAGAACACATACATGGCCGACCACCACTAGGGAAGTATAATAACCCAAGCTACCACATTCTCCACAGAGGAATAAACATCTCCAGATACATGACAAAGTCCCATCGGAGGAATGAAACATATCTGGAATAATAAAATACAACTATAATATTCTTATAAGTTACAATATTTCAACACTACCAATTGGCGAGGTCTCGCCAACCACCCAGCTTCAAAAGTTCCCCTTTGGAGCCCCGAGCCCAAACCGAGTACAAGCCAACCAGTTTTACCCTTCTGCAAATTCTCCAACAAGAACCCCCTTCTCTTCTGCTATGAAATTTTCTATCTCTATCTTTGCTAAAATTCCCAAAATATCCAAGGTGAAGATCCCTTCTTCCCATTCTCTTCTCGACCTTATTCTCCTCCCTTGCCGACTCTTCCACCTGCCATTACTACCCCTATTCTTCCCATTAATGAGGTACCAACCCCATTATGTCTACTTGGTCAGCTCCCTTTAACCATTCCATTGAAAATAATGTTATTTTAATAATCAGTCATTAAATATTCACCCCTCTTTATGAGGTTCACCAACAACAATTCACATCAATTGTCTTTAACATTCTTTTCTTTTCAATAATACATTTTTTAATTAATAATAATGTTATATTATTTGTTTTATAATTAAGTTTGGGGTTGGGGTTGGTTCACCCACCAACCGTAAGTGTTTTACACTTACACGCTTCACCAAATTAATTGCTAGTTTACGCTTCTGGACTTTATAATTCAACTTTCAAAATTATAATTAATAAATCATTTTTTATTTAATTAACTCACATATAATTCAACACTTGTTTAATAATGGCATGTGGTATTATTTATAATTTACACGATGGTTGTAAATGACTATGACATAATCTTAATTAATTAAGTAATTTATAAATTAAACCTTATCCCTATATGTTAATTAATTAATTAATATCGTTTGATACGTAATTAATATTACCCTTTCAAGTTAACATTTTTTTTTCACACAGGAAAAAACAAAGTTTTTATTAGTAAAAAAGTTGTATTAGATAGTTACAAAATAAGCAAGGATAGTTATTAAACAATCCATCTTAATGACAACCAATTCTATGCACATAGTAACAGCGGAGTTCAGTTAAACCATTAACATACAGAAATATAAATCCTGTAGATGCTGTGGACCTAGGATCCGATCAACAAAGAACCAGACAAGTAACTGAAGCCAAATAGTGAACGGTGTGTAGGAAAATGATGGCCAATACTCAGGACATACAAAGGCCATAAACCTCCACTACATGCCCATTCAAGACCTCCTCAATGTGAATGATACCATCCATGTCATCCAATAACCACTTGGAGAGGTCATTCGCTAAAGTGTTGTATTCTCTATAAACGTGGAGAAATAATAACTATTAAAAGGAATTAAACAGAATCTTGGTCTTCTACAACCAAGGATTCAATACCATAGAGTGAAGTGTTGATCGACCACAATCCTAGTCCACAATACATTGTGAGTCACCAAAAACTCGAAGGGAAAAGTAACCTCCGTGGATAACAAAAAATAAAAGACCCTAGAGAGCTATCATCTCTGCGCGCATGTTTGATCCAACCCCAGCAGAGAAATGTAGCTAGAAACTATGCCCAGGAGAAAGTTTCAGAACACCTCCAGCCCCACAAAGAGATTTGTTGCAAGCACCATCGAAAAACCCCACTGGAAAGGGAATTGAGTCCTCGTTAAAGCAGAACTATTTTTGTAGGATCTTTCATATGTTCCAAAAAACTTGCAATAATGTGAGTGGCAATTAGGATGATGGATGGAGTTTCATGCTCAAAGATAAACCTGTTACGGGCTAGCCAAATGCCCCATATAACAAAGGAAACCAGAGTCTCCAACTCTCTATGCAAAGACAACCAACTGAGAAAGTTTGTCTTGAAACCGACGTGTCTCCATTGGAAATAGAAACAAAACTTCTTTTCCAATAGTAGCCAAATACAAAGAAAGAAATAACAGGTGCCAAAAAGGTGATCAGTGGTTTCAGTCGCTTTGAAGCATAACAAACATACGCTAGGGCCAACGAAACCCCGTTTCTGTAAATTGTTCCACATTAGAATTTTGTCAAAAAAATTCAGACATCTAAAACACTTAAGTTTCAAAGGAATCCTCCCATGCCAAACCTTCTTGGTCCATCCAGTAGCTATAACATCACAATGAGCTCCCATCTAACTATGATAAGCAAGTCTAGCAGTAATTGCACTAGTATTACAATTTTGAGTCCAAACAAGAGTATCCTCAAAGTCGGTGAGATATATACCTACCTGCAAGAGATTCAAAACAAAAAGGTCCCATTCAATAGAAAGAGCAGGATCAAGTCCAAGATCCATGACAGACTTCCACCACGTGTGTCCATCTAATACAAAAACAGCTGCCTATTTTAATACATAGATATCTTGTTGATGTAAAGCAATAATCAATGCCATAGATAGCCTACAATCATCAATACCAAGAACCGGATCCACACCCACGAAAATCGATATACCATTCCCCACCAACTAGGCGATGGAAGGATTAATAATAGGCATAGTTTTTAAAATACTGCGCCACAATGGTGATACTTTTGTAGAAGTCCATTGGTGAGAGTGGATCCATAGTGAGCTAGAGAGTCTTTTCTGATATTTGCATATGATAATATTTCCCCACAGGCCGTGGTCGAACAGACTTCTCCATAAGCTCTTCGCACAAAGGGAGCGATTAAACAATGTCAAGTGACGGATGCCCCATCCCCCCATTTCAATAGGACGATCCAATAGGTCCCAAGAGGAAAGATGTAATTTATTGCTACTGCAATCTCCATCCCATAAGAAGTGAAATAGTAATCTTCGGATGGCGTCAATTATCAAAGCAGGAATCTCTAATAGTGAGAACCAAAAAACATGAATGCCCTGTAAGACAGATTTAGTCAAAGTAAGCCGCCCGCCAAGAGAGGGATATTTATAAGACCAGGTATAGATCCTCCTTTGAACCTTAATAACAAGCCAATTCCAGTCTGCAGCTTTGTATCCAAATGACTTAAGAAAGAAGCCAAGATACCGGAAACCCTCCAATAGTGCAGTTCTTTTGTAAGGAAGTAAAGAAGTAACTTGGTCAACTATTTCATTAGTAGGATTGTGTACATGGAAGGACGGTTTCTTATGACTCACAACCATTCCCTAGGCCGCATAGAAAGTTGCCATAATGGAAGCAAAATGCTGCCATGTATTTATAGACCCCTGACCCAGGAGTAAAACATCATCAACAAAGAGAACATGTGTAATCCATAATGAACTAGTAACATTGATACCTGTAATCATCTTGTCCCTGACAACCTTCTTAATCAGTAAACTCAGTCCCTTGATGGAAAGGTTGAAAAGATATGGTGACAACGGGGACCCCTGGCGTATCCCCTGGTTTCCATGAAAAAAATCAGTGGGTGAGCCATTCACAAGCACCGCAAAGCGTGCTAAAGTTACACAACACATAATCCAGTTAAGAATCTCCAGTGTAAGCCATGTCTGCAATAGTATGAGGCGTAGGTAGTCCTAGTTGATTTTGTCATACGCCTTCTCCAAATCGAGCTTGAGGATAAAAGCATTGAGGTTCTTCACCTTGATGAAATGTATACATTCCTAGGCCACCCCAACAACATCCAGGATCTGTCTGCCTGGGATGAAACCAAATTGTTCTCGAGAAATGCCCTTTCCCAAAGTAGGCTTCACCCGATCCACAATAGTCTTAAAGATAACCTTATAAAGTAAATTACATAGTGCAATAGGACGGTAGTCATTCAGTTCCTCCGGTTGATCTATTCTGGGAATAAGAGTGAGTTAGGTAGAATTCAAAGACTTAGGGATCCATCCTTTCTCTTTGGATTCATTTACTGCAAGAGTGATATCATCCCCAAGTATATCAAGGAAGTGTAGATAGAATTTGGTAATGAGTCCATCAGGACTTAGAATCTTGTCCTTAGTGTAACCCTTGAGAACATTGAGAACCTCCTCCCTGGTAAGTCCCCTACCAATCTGTTCAAAATCCTCCAGACAGAAATGTGAGGGAAATTTTGAACAGTTTCAAGCTGCTGCAGTATGTTAGGATGATCCGACTTCATGAAATGGCATTTAAAGTGGTCAACAGCCACATGTTTTAGCTTTGGTGCCTCAACAATAATCAGTTCACCATTAACTTTAAGATCCCAAATGGAGTTGGTGATTCATCGTTGATTAGAAAATTTGTGAAAGAACTTAGTGTTCTCATTCGACTTTAACCCAGGTGGCTTGGCTCTTCTGTTGCCAGGTATCCTCAATCTGACCGAGAAGACATTTCTTATGAGCTTCCAAAGACGTAATCCATGCTCTTCTAGCTATCAAGAAAGATTCTGTTTCCACACCCCCCATAGCAACCTGTAAATCAATTTCAATAGCTTCGAGGGTGACCAGATTCTCAGCTTTTATGGTCTTCTCCCAGTTTTAGATCCAATCCTTGACTTCGCATATCTTTCGAACCAATCCAAGAAACGATGGAATGGGTTGTTCAGTACTTAAACCCTTCCAAAAATCTCTCACAAATTCACAAAAAGACACATTTTCCAGCGAGATAGGGTTAAAATTAAAGGGATAGACACAAAAGGATCTATCAAAATCCAATTCAAGGATGACAGCAGGATGATCAGAGATACCCACCGAATAGTGCCAAGAATGATACCGACCCACCAGTTCACAAATGCGCTCAACCATAAAGAAACGGTCCAATATTTTAGAGATCCCCGCAGCACCACACCGCCCATTAGACCATGTGGGAGAGAGGACATTGGGAATGATATCAACAAGACTGACATCTAAAAACAGAGAGGAGAAATAGTCAGCAAGAGGGTCGTGGGGTTTACCAGCATCCCATACCTCATCCAAGAGAACGTGAAGTTGAAATCCCCTGCAATGATAAGGGAGTCATCTGACAGTAAGTGAGTAGTCTTTATGTGGTCCCAAAAATCCTGTCGGGAGTGGTAAGGGCCATAAACATTAAGAATCCAAAGAGGGATTTGGAACCCTTTGAGAAGCCCCTCAACGAGTGAACCGATAGGAGTGGTGAAGGAAATAAAATTAGTGAGAAAAGGGTTCCATGCAATTAGTGTGCCCCTGAGTGGACCAGAGAGTCCAATGCATAGACTTTCCAGGTGGGTTGGATCTTAAGAAAAGTGTCACAATCCGAAGAAGCATAAGTCATAGTTTCCTAGAGCAAGAGAACAACAGGGTGGTTTGTAGCAATGAAACATTTAAGAGAGTCCCGCTTATGGCCAATTCCCAAGACACAGATATTTAAGGTGGCAAGGATCATTGAATCACCTCTGAAGTGTCCTGTGAAGCTCTAAGAGGGCCAAAAGTGGGGAGGCAATGCTCGGAGTACTCTAAGGATAGACCAGAGTCAAAAAGTGACATGAAAGGGGATTGATGCAGGTGGTAAGCGGAACATCAGTCTTTGATGGAGTGGTATCTAGAACCTTAAGATTATGCTTAGTCTTCCTGACAGTGACATTGCTGGCTCAGATAGAGGAAATGTGTAGTGAATGAATCCCGTCAGCTTCCCCCTTAGTGTAATGCAGAATAGGTTGAGCAAGCAAAGAAGTACTGACCATAGCCGAAGGGGAGGGTTCGGTCACAGGAGGTGAGTGATAGTCCATGTCCAGGGAGGTTTTGATAACAGTTAGAAGAGGGGGGGAATCTAACTCATCAAGTGTAAAGAGTGCTGGTGAATCAACAAAGGAGCTCTCACAGAGATGAGGCACAGAGACAGATCTGAACAAGGGTCTATCCTAGCTAATAGTCTGCCCATCATTGGGAGAGGAAACATCCAGAGGTAGTGGCGGAGAGGCCGGAAGACTAGAGGCAAGGATATTGCGCTGAGCGGGGTTACTCGAGTGTTCCATGAGGCCCCGACAGTCCCGTCCAGCTAGTAAAGTCAAGCCAGCATATGAGGGAGTGGGCGGTGGACAAATCGGTGTATGGAGTGGTATATGCTTCGAGAGAGTTGACAAAAATTCATCATGTTGCACAAACTTAGAAATTACAGGAAGGGTTAGTGCCAGCTGACCCAGAAACTCAAATGCAGAGACCTTTTCCAATGGCACTGGGTGGATGAAGTGGTTAGAAAGCTCATCCATGTTATCCAAGGCCTATGCATTAGCTTTGCAGCGAGTGGTCTTGCACTGTGCTTTGGAATGTCCTATTTTTTTGCACAAAAAGTACCAGAAAGGCACCTTCCAATAGTCAAGGGTTTGGACGAAAGTACCTCCCTCCCAAACGACTTCGACATCACCAGGAATACCATTAGCAATATCAATCTCAACTATCATGTGAGAGAAACTCCTGTCATGACCAAGAAAGAGTTCCTCTTCCAAGAGTATAAACCAGCTGATACAATTTTCTATAGACATAAAGCCACTAAGGGACCAACATTGAAGAGGGAAACTCGGGAGAACAACCCAGAGGTGTCTCATGTGAGGTTTTTCAAGGCACGGGTCGAAACTAGTGTGCCAATGCGAGAGAACCAGATAGTCCATGCCAACCACCCAAAAATGACTCTCAATGTTCCTTTGATCCTCCTCGACGGGAATTTGGAAGAGAATCCAGACATCGGCCAACATGATAACCTGAGGAGTGGTGTTGATAAATGCTTTCCATTTGAGCCGAACACAGTCAAGGATATCAGCATGAGACAGGATGATGTATTCGAAGCGACCCACCAAGGATTGTTGAGATAGGGCCATAACCATATCCATAGTGACATCACGACCAAGAGCACACACCGATCATCCGCGTTGTTCCTTCTCAAAAAATAGTTTAGGAGTATAGTTAGAGGGCTTAAGTGAACCCTTACCTTTCGGCTTAGTTCCCCATTCTTGAGCGGTGGAGGATGGGAAAACCTCGGCACGAGGCACAGTAGTCGAAGTAGGTGACCCCTGTCCAGTAGAATCAAGTGAAGGTGAAATAGCTGTAAGAGACTCAAAGATAACCTTGATAAGTGGGTTAGTCCGCAAAGCAGGTTTGGAAACCCCTGCCCATGGAGAGCCAAAACCCGTCATGTTTTGGCAGTGAACACATGAACCCCAGAAAGAGTCGGACAATGCAGTGACAGTGTAAGAAGTCAACTCCAATGGGATGAGTACCTTGAAAGAATGAATAAACAAAGAGAGGCATCTAGACAAAACCCAATAAAACCCCGGACAGTGAAGTGACAGTGCAAGAAGTCGGACCCCAGTGAGGTTATTGTACCTCGCAAACACGATTAAACAAAGAGAGGCAACTAGACAAGCCCCAAACAAACCTCGGACAGTGCAGTGAGAGTGCAAGGAGTCAACCCCACCGGGGCTGAGTACCTCTCAAAAATGAATAAACAAAGAGAGACAACCGACCAAACCCAAAAAAAACTCATACAGTGTAGAGACAGTGCAAGAAGTCAACCCCAGAGTCGAAAACTCAAAAGATGGTGAAGGAGGAGCAACCTGCAAAATCGGTAAACAAACGAGTGGCTACCAACCAAACCCCCAAAACACCATTCCCACTCTTTTATCCTAGTTGGTACTAGGCCCGTGAATCATGTTCTTGGATCTAGGTAAGATGGTAAAGGAAAAAGTGAGGTATCCACAGTAAAAGTAGTTCGTCAACAGTGATTGTTAGAAAATCCCCAATAGTAGCCGTGAATTCAGAACCACAGCAGGCGGTGGGAGATGAAGAGCGTCCCCTTCTGAGAGACAGTGTACGCCCCCTTCAGTGGAAAACCCATAAACGTAGAGAGTGTAAGGCTCATACCAAGGTAAAGCACCACAGCCTACGAAGTAGGGTTTCATGGTTGACCACCTTGCTCCTAAGCAAACTTGAATCAGAAGTTCAAGTTAACATTATCTTTACTAACATTACAATCACCTTTTAACATTTTAACCCTTAGTCTTTACCAATTAAACTCATTAACATTAATTAACCATTATTAACACATAATTAACATTAGTCAACATTATTAATATTAATCGACAATAATTAACATTAATCAACATTACTAACATTAATCGACAATAATTAACATTAATCTACATTACTAACATTAATCGACCATAATTAACATTAATCAACATTATTAACATTAATCGACAATAATTAACATTATTCAACATTATTAACATTAATTGACATTCATTACCACGTAAGTCACTCAATTATCCTATTCAATTATTAAACCAAAATTTAGTAACTTGACATATTAATTTAATCTCCTGGTTAGATAAGTAGTAATAATGTAATTAATGCCTAAACATAACTTGTGTAGGTACACTAATAGTACTAAACCACACAACATTCTCAATCAATTAAGTTACAGTTTACTTACACATTGTTAACACAACTTGACTATTGGATCATTCACTTAGTTACATAAAATTAACCGACGGACAATAATACTAGTTACTAAGTTACGACACATGACTCTGCAAGGTCCTTAACATACACAATTAGATCAATTTTACTTCCTGACTTCAAGCTACACCTATCTACCTACATCGTCTACCTAATTCATGTAACAGAGAAAACTTCCTATTGCTTGGGGTAGACCACAACAGATAGCTGACTACCAGAATTTAACTCAATTCCCAATGCAATGCTATATAAATGACAATGCTAAGATAATGGAGAAAAGACCAACCTTCAACTGGGTGTTCGAAGTAGATCCCTGTTGAGCTTTCAACTTCTACACTTGAACCTGCAGATTAGTCTCAACAATAAGTACAAGCAAGTGAATATAACATGTAAAAGGAATTAGCATGATCCATGATATCATAAGCGAATATAACCCAATGTAATTTAACAATATTCACAACATCAATTGGACGAGAAAATGAGTATTTCCATTAATGAATAACAAGAAGTACAATCTACGACCTCTTGCCGGCAACCGATCTGAACCAAGAACTGGGTCTCTCCACTTGTGCCTCCACCACTTCAATCCCCCATGCAATGGAAAACTCAAACTATGAAAGGAGTTTGGTAGGTGAACATAAGGAGTTCACAACAACAAGGATCAATGGGTGTAGACTCAAGTCATGGAAAAAATCCACTAGAATTATCTTGCTCTCTCTTTCTCCTCCCTTCCATACACCATAAGAGCTCAATATATAGCCTTCCAAAGGTAAGTGAAATGACACATCGAGGTGTTTCAAGGTATATGGAGGGCCAAAGGTCACCCTAAGACCGCTTTTTGGGAGTAAAAAGTAATTTTCTAATGATTTTTACCATTTTACTTGGTACCCGCGGGCTATAGTGGAACAACCTGCGTGTACGCTGGCTATAGTGGAACAGCTAGCATAAAGGAACAAAAATAGGGAATTATGTGTTCTTGGAAGACAAAATGATGAATTTGAGTCAATGAAATGGATCTTGAAGGCCAATTAATGCTTATGCTCACAAGGTGGAAAATTACGCTATAACAGATGAACCCTAATGTGTGAGGTCAGAGAAGGTACTACAATGGCCGAAATACATTATAAATCTTAGAAGTGGAGTGATGGAGACACAAATGGAGAGAGTAGCTCGCTCGTCACAATACAATAGTATCTCTGAATACATGTCAGTATAATACAACAATCTGATACAATGGCCATGATAGGCAGTATATAGTGAATACATGTCATAGGTGATCATAGCCATGATCCATACAGTAAGATATGGTCTCCTACTGAAAAGGAAACAACTGGTGCAATATTGGAGGTACAAACTGTTGATGTATGAGAATAATCTCTCATGAGTACAATAACGATCAAGAGCATCATACTGAATGCTACTAACGTCTGGGGTCTTCTACACAAATCATCTATGGTGCAAGTCCCATCAAGTGAATAAAGGTGTTGAAGTCAAACCTGATGTGACATCGTCTGATTACCGGTCAATGATGTATACTGTTAACAGACGCGAGATAACCCACCAATAATGAAAATGGGCATCAAGGCACATAGTCCAATCATCAAAGTGTGAATAGATGTGTTGAGGTTGAACACTAAGATGAATCTATCGATCAGGGGACATTAATGTATTCCCAAAACTGTCGATAGCGATAGAACCTACCACTAATGACTGCAAGCCTCAAGGTACTCAACCGACTCTAAGTCTCAATTCTGGAATAAATGGGTTGAAGTTGACGGAACGAAAATCGCTAGAAGGAGGGCATTAAGGCATCCCCCATCAACCAGCACGAGGTAACAGCTATGATGAAAGATTGGGAAGAACTCGGATGAATAGACTGACTCAATAAGGATGGATGACATGCAATAGTCAAGAGATCTGAGGAGTGGCCGACTCTGGTTTTAGGACTTCCTTTGAATAAGAGCATGAGAAGATGGATAGACTTAGGTAGCATGGAGTCAAGATAATAATATCACTTTGCGATACAGAAGGCATCGACAAAGGAGGGCTCCATAATGACTGGAAGCTTAACCAGCCGGTGGAGTGAAACTGAGAAATGAGTACAACTCCTAAGTTTTGACTATAGTCCCGACTCATAATGTAAGGAGTGGAATGAATGCTTTGTGTAAAGGTGACACAACAATTGCCAACAAAAAGAAGTAAATATTCTCCCATCTGGATTTTTGGAATATTTGATTTTTTGGTCTTTTTCATATTTGGAAAGCTTGAAAAAGAATAAAATTGCTTATAGTACAACAATTGAGGGAACGAGTGTCAAATAGCGAGCAGACTAGTCCCAAGCAGTGGAACATACCTATGATCAATGCAAGGAAGCATGTGCAGGACGTGGACACTCGGGGGGGTGTTCCCTCAGGGTCATATGGTCATCAAATTGTGAAAGGAAAATGAAAGCTCTACAGGGCTTGGCAAGGAAAGTGCTCAGCCACTGGGCTGACAAATGAGTAAGCGGGAGCCGGCCCAAGGCCCAAGCAGCAAGCAAGATGATGCAATGCAATCACAACTTGGTAAAAATGGGGGGAGTCCTTATGGGAGGTGGCCAGCATAAGCCAAAGTAGAGTATGAGTCATTATTGCAAAGTCATGGCATAACTACAAAGGACTCCCGATCTGAAGGAAAAACAACAGCATGGGCGCCATAAGGAAAAACAGGGTTCTAACTAGGGCACCCATGTTCGGATAGGCCCTACCGCCAAATAACAACACTTTTATAACAGTGTGAAGGTTCTGTGTCGGTTACAAAGTGGAGTCGTACCTAGGGTTGATGATAAATGGTCAAAGGTCAAATGCAAAATGCAGGTGAAAATGGCATCTAACCTATATGACGGGTGTGAAATATACCTGCCGTAGGCGCGAAATGGTAAAAAACAACTCTCATCAAAGAAAACTATTCAAAATAGTACTCCAAGATGACACATTAGTCACAAAGGCTTAAAATGGCGAAAACTATAGGAAAGTGGGTTTTAAAAACTATAAATAGTAATAAAAAATTACAATTTACAATTCATTTTAACTTTTTACCCAAATTGACGTTTTTGGTTAGTTTTCACTTTGGATTTCAATCGCTGATTCTGGAAGCTATGGGCATCCGTTTGTCAAACCGTCAGGAGTAGGTTAGTCATCTCATCCCCCTCTTTCATTTGATAGCTTTTATTTTAATTTTCATTGGTCAAAATTTTTTATTGGGGAAGCCCTACTTGTTCACGGTGCTGTACGCGGGATATATCTATACGAGTCATGGGTAGGGCCATCTAGACACGGTCAACGCAAGCGTTGACTGTGGGTAGACGCCTTTGTTTTCTTAGCTTCCTGCGGGTACGGCCATGAAGTTGGTTTTTTCAATGCAAAAAGATAAACAACTTGTGTTTCTTCCTCCAGGATGGTTCTAGAGTGGAGGGAAAGAGAGCATGATCTTGTGGATGAGGCTGTCTGCCAAGATTTTCCTGCACAACAAGCATTACAAGGATGTGGGATTTTCAAATTCTGGAGCATTGGGGGTTTGAGGGCCCAAAACCAATTGATCCATCGCTTGATAGACTACTAGGACGTAGATGAACAAAACTTCAACATGGATGGTCAAACACGCTCCTTAGAGGTGGATGACATATACTTCATTACAGGATTGTCCAACCGAGGGGAGGTGGCTAGTCTTCAATCTCGCATTGTAGGTGGTGGGATCACCATTCCTGACTACATAGAGCGGTACTATCTTCCCAATACCCGGAAGGTGGGGAGTCAGGTACCCATTGGAGCCATAGTTAGTTTGAGTATGAATATCATAGTGTCCACTCTTGTCAGGATTATAGGTTTAGTAGCTATACACCAGGATTCAAGGCCGGTGATGTTCTACGCCATAGAGTGCATGTGGCCCATGATATATGACTGGTGCACAACGTTACTTGTGTCTATGAAGACCCAGTTAATGGAGTGCAAGCGTGGGGAGGAAAAAAACTTCGGTTATGGAAGTATACTATGCAACTTTTTCTTCGAGAGAGTTCCAAGGCTTAGTCCGAGGGTTGAAGTCCCTCCTCATAGTCTCCATGACCTAGCCCTGACTCGGTGGGAAGAGGTATTGACGCGACAGGGTGGTGGTCGAAAGGAATCACCATATACAGATGATTTCTTTAACTGGTGGGACCGACAGGTCATAGCCATTGACGATTACCCCTATGCACGGATAGAATTCCGTGGCGATCGCGACATGCTACTTCCTCCAGGAGCCGCATTCGGAGACATTGATATGTTACTCTTTTTATGTTTTGTATATTCAATTTTTTGGGATTTTTTATTATATATGAAAATGAAAAAATCTTTTTAGTTTAGTATCGCATATTGACATTCCACTGTTTTCTCGCAGACACTGGTCCGTGAAGACCAAATGGTTTCCCGAGACATCGTCGATAGGGCAGGGGTGGAGAGGTAGCCAACGCTGTAGCAGAATGCACATTAGAGACCGTGCGAGTCAACCTGAACCGTATGACCAATAGGGTACCCATGACAGAGGTGGAGCATCTGCCAGAGGCAATGCAATGACACATTGTGGGAGTAACGGGAACCTGGGTGTGGCTACTGTGGGGCATAGCCCAAGCAGTACACTATTACTATCAGAGACATCCTATCGAGGCAACTAGGCCTCCTCGTGGGGCTTATATATCTTAGAGTCCCATTTTTTGTATCAATCATGTATATTTTTGAGAGCTACAGACTCCAGTTTTATACTATGACACTACCATTTTGGACATGTTATTTATATATAAAAACTATGATTCTCCGGTTCTACTATATGTGTATGTACAAATGTGTGAATGAATGTTTATTTGTGTGCTTCTTTATTGATGAGACAAATGCCAATCTAGGAAATAATTAGCATATGCATCAGATACATGATTAAAACATCTTGGAACATGAATATATGAAATGGAAACAAAATGACGCTCCAAGAGTCTCACCCTTAAAAATATTCGTAATAACGTAGGGTCTCTTACGCGATACCGGCCATTCAACTGAGACACAACCAGTTGTGAATCTAGGTGGACCTCTAAAGACTAGATGCCATGTGAAATGGAATCTCAAAGTAGCTCGACTACGGCACTGTACTCATCCACATTGTTGGATGTAGGACCGAGACAGGCACCTCCTGAAGACACAATCTGATGGTCCGGTGAATAAATAATCCATGCAGTAGAAGCGAGTTGCTACGTATGAAGACTAACACCATCCATGAATCTCAAGAACGCAGGAGATTCCGCTGACATCTGTCAATCAAATAGAAGCGAATCAACAAACCCGAAAAACCAAAATAAATCTAAACTATGTACAGAAGCAACTACAATAGTATAAAAAAGTATTAGCTCAAGCTAGAAGCTCGAGAGTAATACCGATTGAGGTACAACCCATTTCTAGGCTCCTTCAAGGCGTTCCCTTCATAATCTTCCAGTTCCTAGGCTCCTTTCTCAAGGACACGCCTCACTATGTAAGGACCGTGCCACATGGGGTTAAACTTGCCTGCCCCCAAGGTTTCCTTATCTTGGTCATACAAGAGGATCAAGTCACCTTCAACATACTGTCGGGGACGGACAGACCTATCATGTTGAACCTTGACATGACATTTGTTGGCATCCATAGCCACGGCGGTATCTTGATGCTGCTCGTCAAGCTGCTCAAGGTGGATCAAACATTGTTCAATTTACGATGTATCAGGTAGGAGCTCTATGGATAGTTTTAATGAAGGGATTTCGCATTCAATTGGTATAATAGACTCCACACTGTGTACTAGCTGAAATGGTGAGAACCCGGTGGCAGTCTTAACTGTGGTTTCATATGCCCACAAAGCAGGATATAACATAATATGTCAGTTTCTCTTGCTTTGTTGGATGGTACGTTGGAGAATGGTCTTTATGGACTTATTGATGGCCTCCACCTGACCATTCACTTGGGGGTAGTAAGAAAATGAATGCTCTTGACGAAACCCAAGATTGAGTGACAAATACGCCATCATCTTGTTCTGAAAGTGGTTGTTATGGTCAGTGACAATCTCTTTCAGGATACCGAACCGAGCGATAATTTGATTGAATACGAAATGGGTTGTTGTAGCACCATCGGCTTTTACGATAGGCATGGCCTCAACCCATTTGGAAAAGTAGTCCACAACCACAATGATATGGTGATGCCCCCCAATCGAAGCTAGTTTGCAATCCATGAAATCCACCCCCCACTTAGTGAAGGGACCGACAGTGACAACTGGATGGAGGGGCGTTGGATGCGAGTGTATATTCCGAGAAAACACCTAGCAAGGGTGACATCTCTTGACGATGTTCATAAAATCTTTAAAGATCGATGGCCAGAAGTAACTAGCTTGCATAATACATTATGCTGTCGCAAGCCCAGATAAGTGACCACCACTTGCCCATTGTGGCAGTCATTCATCACATGCTCCGCTTCTTCATGAGTCAAACAATGACGGAGGATAGAGTCTTTTCCTCGATGATACAAAGTGTCTTCGATGATGACATAATCTTTAGCTTGGTGGCTCACACGCTGTCATTCATCCTGTGAATAGTGCGAAGGGAACTTCAAAGTTTGAAGATATACTATGATATCCTCATACCAAGGGTCCACCGACGAGATACGAAATAAGTGCTCATCCACAAAGGAATATTCATGGACAATGTCCTCATAAAGTCATGGGAAATCTAACATGAGCTTAGTGAAAACCAAGGATTTCACCGACTTCGCCGAAGCAAAATCAAGATCAAACTCTTGAAGAATAACTATCCATTTATCGTACCTCCCCCTATAAGATGTCGTGATAACACAAAATGAAATGGATTGATATGCGCTATAACAGTGGTTTTCCTAAGCATGATGTAATTCCTTAAGCGTTGGACTGCATGAACAATCACAAGTGCCAACTTCTCCACATGAGTGTATCTCAACTTAGCATCTACTAAATTTAGACTAAGATAATAGATGACATGCTCTTGGAGTGCATCATCTACCTGAACTAAGACCATGCCAATCGTCTCGAGAGACGTAGCCACATAAAGCAAGAAATATCTAGCAAAGTTGGGTGGACTAAGCAGAGGGGCCGATACCAAATCTTTCTTCAAATTGTTGAAAGACTGCTGGGCTCGCTCATCCCAGATAAACGATGTGTCCTTCTTCAATAGACGCGCAAAACCTTTGGTAAGACTAGCATAATTCACTACAAAGCATCGTAGAAACGTGGCTCTCCCATGGAGGCTCTGAAGTTGAACTAGGTTACGTAGGGGAGGCAACCAAAGTATTGCCTCAACCTTATGAGGATCAACTTTTATACCCTCTTGTGAAACTATGAACCCTAGAAGGCAACCTGTTCTCATGACAAAGATGCATTTATTAGGATTCAAACGAATCATGTAACATCGACATCTTTTGAAAATAAGATGCAGGTGCTTGTGGTGGTCCACTCTCTTATGAGAATGGTCGGCAAGGTCATCCAAGTATGCCTCCACTATGTGCTTAAGGTCGTGAAAAGCATAGGTCATAGCACGCTGAAACGTAGCTCTGATGTTTTTAAGGCCGAAGGGCATTTTTTGGTATGCAAACGTGCCCCAAGGACAAATGAAAGTAGTTTTATGTTGGTCCTCAAGATTTATCTGTGATGAACCCAAATTATAGGTATCCTATAGCCTTTTTTCCATAGTAAAACACAAGATATGATGAAGGAAATACACTTGTTTTGTGGGTTAATGATTTACTTTGATGATTTAATGAAGATGTTTTAAGATTATTCTTTTTATGCTTAAAAGGCGTCTTCTATAAACTAATTACATGAAAATGAGTATGTATGAGTAGGCATAGGTACACTAAGAAGCAACACGCATTTCTAGCTCGAGGACTGTAAGACCATACGAGGCTCATTGCCCTTTTTCCTTGACTGATAGAGAAGAAATCTTGTCCAACAAGATCGACGATTAAAGCAAGTAGTTAGGTTAGAATTTGAGATATATATATATGGACCTCTCAGGTAGTGAGGGGGTTCCTGTTGCTATTTTGTAGAATTAATTGTTTTTACATTTTACTGCAGAGACAATTTGTGTT
The DNA here is from genome assembly GCA_027924585.1 of Larix kaempferi. Taxonomy (NCBI): domain Eukaryota; kingdom Viridiplantae; phylum Streptophyta; class Pinopsida; order Pinales; family Pinaceae; genus Larix; species Larix kaempferi. Next base: position 13,190,568 of record BSBM01000397.1, on the reverse strand, counting down.
ACAAACTATTTCTGAACCATGAAGTTATTATTTTAATGAGGAGATTGATGTTACTTTCAAGCCTGTGTTTATAAGTTTTTCTTACTCCTGAGTACAGGTTGGGGAGGGCCTCCCCAACACTTAATTCAGGAGCTTTACTCTGTTTTCAGGTATTTTCCATTTATGCTATGAATCGATTTACTTCTTATCGTGTATGAAGATACCTTGATGGCATTTGAATGGTATGGTTTTATTTCAGTTAAGAGATTATTTCCATTCAACATATTTTATGTAGTTGATCAATGCTCATTCTGTAGTTCGGTAGGATGGATTCCATAGTCCTGTAGCTGCGTTCTACACACGCATATTTTGACATCTATTTTCATGTATTTTCATATTGGTTCTAAAACAATGATTCAAATCTAGAAAGCTCATGCATATTTCTTTTATCAGACTTAGATCAAAGAGGTTAATTAGTTTCAATTCCTTAATTTAATGATCATCACTTGTAGTGTTTAATCTGAATAGATCATATTGGTTAATTCTCAACATTAGATGTTTATGTTCTGGATTTGGTTTTTAGCATTTAAGTTTTTAGGTTAGCCTTTCAATATTCAGTACTTAATTTCAGTATTCAATTCTTAGATTAAAATCTCAACTTTTAGCAGTTCAATTCTTAGCATAAGTTCATCAAGCTTTCAACATTTCAATTCTCAGTATAGATTTACAATTTGCAACATTTAACTTCTTAGTAGGGGAATTTGTCATTCATAGATTTACAGTCTTTTTTTAGCTCACCTTCTTTTTGGTTAGATAAACCTTTAAGATCTATACCCATGCCCTAAACATGAAGAAGACTATCCTTTAGAGCACATACAGTGTTAGCACCTCTGAAGTTTGTACATCCCCCGGGTTAATAATTAAAGTAGGCTCCTGGTCTAGCTTCCCTCATTAGGCATCCATTCTAAGAGCCCACCACTTTTTGGCGTCGTTGCTGGGGAGGTGCTTAATCTTTAGGAAACATATTTGAAAAAACAAACATATAAAAAAAATAAAAACATAAAACATTTACCATGAATTCCTAGATGACAGAGAGATAGATTTGGATACTTTCTTCCTGCTCAACCTATGAGCAACAATAGTTTTGATAACTCTCAATTTGAATTCCTTAATTCTGAGGAAGAAACTGCTTCTAGCTATGACCCAAACTTAGATAACTTCTTTGCTAGCTCTAGCTCAAACACTATTATGGCAGAGGAAGATGAAGAACCTAGAGAACTGTTCAACTTTCCCATCAGTATACCCTTTTGGAGATGCCAGGATGAAGAATATCAACCCTAATAATCTACCAAACTTACATGGTTTGACTTCAATAGACCCTGACACATTCCTATTTGAGTTTGAGGTAGTTTGCAGATCCTTTGATTACATTACTGATGCACAAAAGCTGAGGCTTTTTCCTTCCACACTAAAATATCTATCACTTAGGTGGTTCATGAGCCTTGAAGGAAATAGTATCTTCAGCTGGGACCAAATGAAACAGGCATTTCTAGAAAAATATAGGGACTACTGCAAAGCAAAGGATACAAGATATGAAATCTTTCGGATGCAACAAGGAGAAAGAGAATCATTAGAAGATTATGCCCAAAGATTTCAACTCAGCTACAAACGGGCTAGTCACTGCACCTTAGATCTTGAATCACTAAAACTTGTCCTTCTTAGAGGTATAAAAGAAGAAAATTTTGAAGTCTTAAACCTTCTGGGGGATGGAGATATATTCCATAAGACTTATGACCAAATACTACAAATCTTCAAAAACTACTCTAGATTTAGGAAAAGTAAAAATGGGACCGGGGATTCGCACCCATTTACTAGGGGATCAACATCTTCAGGACCAAACCTTACAAAATCTGATTTAGGAAACCTGTTAGATGACATGAAAACCAATATCCTACAATCTATGGCCATGTAACTTGATGCACTTCAAATCAAGAAAAAACAGGATGAAATCAACCAAGCCTTGGCAGTCTTTTGTCCATGCTGCAGAAAAAAAACATGAGAAAGGGCAATGCACACTGAACACCATAGAAATATGTGGTCTCTACAATGATGATCACTCCATTGATAAATGTCCTCTGTTGCCCTCATGTAAAGCTTCTATTCAATATCCCACAACTGAAGGTACAATAGAACAGCTCTGTTTTGTGAATCAAAGGAGGAATAATTTTGCTAGGACTTACCAACCCAACAACCAAACCTACTACAATCAGGGAAATAACCAGCAGAATTGGAACTCTGTACCAGCCCCATGGCCATCTGAGAAAAGTCCAAATCAATGGTAGCAAAACCAAACATATCAGCAGGATTATTACCCACAATCTTACTCTCCATACCCCCCACCTTTTGCTCAGCCAACTACAAATTATGGAAATCCATACCCTTATTCATCGAATTGGAGAGCTCCATTGAAGCAACAACAACCACTCATCATGCCCCCACCACCAAATCAACCACTCCCCAGACCACCACCAATTCTTGCTCAGCCAATTCCATACCCTAACAACAACAGACCACCACAACAACAAGCCTACAATACCGAAATGGTACAGTTTCCAACTTATGTTGTGGATATGGTGGAGATAAATGAAATTAATCTAAGGTCTGGGAAGACATTGAAAAAAACACGCACACAGAATAATCAAGAAGACGAGTCTCACAAACAAATGACACAACCTCATATTCAACATCCAGATGAACCAAACCCTCATGAGGAAGAAATTCGACCACTCATAGGAAATAGAAACCCTCCATTCCCTGAAAAACTTGTACGAAGTACAAAAGAAGAAGAGGAAAATGAAATTCTGAATGAATTAAAACACTTGAATATCCAAATTCCGATCTTGTAAGTCATCAGAGATGTACCTATCTGCAACAAATTCATTAAAGAGAATTGTTTGAAAAGACCTGGAAGAAGAAAACGTGACCCACCCATGATAAATGTAGTAGACCAATTGGCGGATTTAATGCTAGGTATCGTTTTTAACCCCAAATATCTTGATCCAGGAAGCCCAGTAGTCAATGTGACCATTAATAACAGACAAATAGACATAAGCCTAATTGATTTAGGAGCTGCTATCAATGTGATGACCAAGGATACTATGATGCACCTAGGACTCCAATCAATGGTCATACCTACAACTACCGTGCTACAACTAGCAGACACATCTATAGTAAGACCTGAAGGGATGATCGAAGACATAATTATCAATATAGAATCCTGGGAATACCCAGTTGACTTCATAGTCATCGAAGTAAAGAGTAAACTTAGTGGATACCCACTAATACTAGGGAGACCCTGGCTGGCAACTGCAAACACTTACATAGGGTGCAGATCAGGTAACATGACAATAACCAGTGGCCAAGCTAGGAAGAAAATCACGATTTATCCTATAGCTAGGAAGTCTTTAGACCTGGAATATCAGAACTGGATAGACGATTATGATGACACATCCAACCAAAACATACGACCTGTCCTTACAATTGAGGCTGCCCTATCACTAAAAGCCATCGACGAAGATAGTCATTTAGATAGGTTTATACAAAATGCTTCTTCTAATCAGAATATGTTTGAAGATTTTCTTGGCACATATCAGCAGCAAGGAGGGGAGTCATTAAACCACAATCATGACAAAATGTGGGCAGAGGTACTCACACTGGAACAACATCCAATTCAAATAAAAGTAGTAGAGATAATGCATAGCAAGACAGTTAATATTAACTCCAATTTGGAGCCAGTACAAGAACAACAATTACTGAAGGTACTGTCAGACAACAAAAATACCTTTGCATGGACATATACTGACATGAAGGGTATCCACCCAGACATCTGTAAACATTATATCTATATAAAGGAAGGTGTTGTTTCTATTAGGAAACCACAAAGAAGAATGAACTCAGCATTAAAGGACATAGTTAAGATGGAATGACAAAATCTGTTAAATGCAGGGTTCATATACCCAATCTTAGATAGTGAGTGGGTATCACCACTAGTCATAGTTCCTAAAAAAGGAGGAAAGTGGAGGATTTGTGTGGACTACATAGAGCTCAATAAAGAAACCAAGAAAGATCACTTTCCTCTCCCATTTATCGATCAAGTACTGGACACATTAGCTAGGAACAAATATTTCTCATTCTTGGATGGCTTCAGTGGGTACAACCAAATCCTCATTCACCCAGCTAATCAGGACAAAACAACATTCACATGCCCATGGGGTACTTATGCATATAGAGTGATTCCCTTTGGGCTCTGTAATGCCCCAACAATGTTTCAGCGGGCAATCGTAAGTATCTTCTCTGATTTTATTAATGAACAAATGGAGGTCTAATGGATGACTTCACACCCTATGGACAGAATTTTGACCAAGCACTAAAACATCTAGAACTGGTTTTAAAAAAATGTATTGAGATGAGCTTATGCCTCAGCAACGATAAATGCATAATGCTCATGGAAGAAGGCATCGTGCTTGGCCACCATATTTCGCAGAGAGGAATAGAAGTTGAACAGGAAAAAGTTACAGTTATCAAAACACTGCCTACACCTGTGAAACAGAGAGATGTAAGAAGTTTCCTTGGAGAAACAGGATACTATAGAAGATTCATTGAGAATTATAGCAAAATTGCTGCACCAATGTTTTCTTTACTCACAAAAGACACATAATTCATATGGTCAAAACATTGTATGCTATCATTTGAAAAACTAAAAGAGAAAACAATTACAGCTCTAGTACTCCAAGGACAAGATTGGGCACTTCCATTCCACATCCACTCAGATGCATCAGATAAGGCAATTGGATCTGTCCTTGGACAAGAAAGAGAGAAGAAGCCCTATGTTATATATTATATCAATAAAAATTTGGCAGGAGCATAATTAAATTATACTGTCACAGAGAAGGAGTTTTTGGATGTCATACATATCATTAACAAATTCAGGCACTACAGAACTGGGTACCAATTTTTTGTCCATACGGACCATTCAACAATAAGGTATCTCATGAACAAACCTAACACAAGTGCTAGAATCATTAGATGGCTACTCCTCCTGCAAGAGTTTGACATCACAATTTTGGATAAGCTAGTCAAACACAATGTAGTGATTGATTTTCTGTCTAGGCTCACCCATGGACAAGATAATGAAGTGCTAAATGACATTTTTCCTGATGAGCATCTTTTTGCAATCTCCACAAGGAATCCATGGTTTGCTGACATAGCAAACTATTTAGTGTCTAGGATATTTCTAGCACATTACATCTACAAAGAGAAAAATAATGTCATAAGACAAAGTGCCACTTACACATGGATAGAGGGAATGCTCTTCAAAAAAGGACCAAATCAAATACTCAGAAGATGCATTAGAGAAGATGAAGTGCATGACATAATGCATGCCACTCACAATGAACCATGTGGAGGACACTATGCTGCAAGGAGGACAGCCTATAAAATTTTGCAAACAAGGTATTATTGGCCAACACTCCACAAGGATGCTTATGAATATGTTTCACACCGTGATGACTACCAACGAATGGGGAAGCCAGCACAAAAAGAAGAAATGCCTCTCCATCCACAAATCTCCTTGGAGGCATTCAAGAAATGGGGATTTGATTTCGTTGGTCCAATCAACCCACAGTCAAATCAGAAAAGCTACATGCTGGTATGCACTGACTACCTTACAAAGTGGAATGGGGTAGCAACACTTGCTGCAGCAAATGAAACCAACGTGGCAAAATTTTTCACTGAGTAGATCTTCCACAGGTTTGGAGTCCCAAGAAAACTAGTTTCTGATCAAGGCCCACAGTTTACATCAAATATGATAGAAGACTTGCTTCAAAGAAACAATGTTAAGCATAGATAGTCCTCCTTCTATCATCCTCAAGCTAATGGTCAAGCTGAGGTAACCAACAGAGAGTTAGAGAGTATTTTGACAAATACAGTGCAACTCCACAAAAGGGATTGAGCAGACAGGTTAAGTGAAGCAGTTTGGGCTTATAATACCACATGGAAAACAACAACATGCTTCACACCATATCAGCTAGTTTATGGAAAGAAAGTTAAGCTGCCCATTGAATTTGAAATCAAGAGATTCAGAATTCCAGCACAGTTAAATATGGAACTCTGAGACATCCAACAGGAACGCATGCTACAATTAAACCAACTAGATGAGAAACGCCAACAAGCAGTTGTCCATACTGAAATCATCCAATAGAAAAGAAAGAAGTGGCATGACACACACATAAAGCAAAAAAAGTTCAAGGAAGGTGACTCGACACTACTCTATGACTCCAGGTTTCACACTTTCAAAGGAAAACTAACAACTAGATGGTTTGGACCTTACATTATTGAAACAATCTATGAAAATGGAGCTGTAAAGATTATTACAATTGATGAAGAAGAGTTCTCCATGATAGTGAATGGACATAGACAAACTTTACAAGAAGCCACAGTCAAGAGAGGAGTTCACACAAATACTCTACCAGCAACAACTAATGCTGATAGAGAACATGGAAAATCATTGAAATCCAGTTCCCCCAAAAAAAAACATGAAAAAAAAGAACAAGAATAAGAAAAAAATGAATGAAAAAAATTAAAAGAACAAACCAGAAATGATCCACTCAAGGTAATCACAAGTAAATTTGCAGGAAATCATACATCCCCATGAAGAACTAGCCAACATCCTGCAAATAAATCAAATCAAGAGAGCTAGGTATCAATATTCAAGCGAGCCAATCATGTCTTCAAGTCAACCAACAAAAATATCAAGCACTACAGAATTCAATCAAGAAACCACTCTATTTAAGTGAGCCTACCATCTATTCAAGCGATCCTACAATAGATTCACGTGAGCCTACCATATAATCAAGTGAGCAAGTCATGTATTCAAGTTAGTCAACAAAAATATCAGGCACTACAGAATTCAATCAAGCAACTAATCTATTCAAGCAAGCCTGCCATTATTCAAGCGAGCCTGCTATATATTCACGCGAGCATGCCATACCCTCAAGCGAGCCAGCACTACAAAAAACAAAATCGAAACTCAATGCAGGGCATCAACACAAAGCCAAATCAGAAATTGGCACAAAAATTAAAAACAAGGAGATACAACATTTTCAATGGAACCAAAAGCAGAAAGAAAACACACATAACTACAGACATGCCTAAAATAACTACAGACAATGCAAATATCTACTACAAAATCCATAGCGCATCAAATCAGGCCACGTCATGCACTTAGGTATGCTACGCATAACAAGGTAATCTCCAAATCTATTTGTTTTATTTTTGAGGTCAAATCATCATCCCACAAAATGGTTATTCCCGAAGGTAAGGACAGCTTATAACTTCATTTGGCGGCATGGTTCAGAGCAATCTCAAAGAATCATAATTACTACTTGAGTCATGTCAGCAAATTATAAACCCGCATCTAGCTACCGTATTCCTCAATGATCAGAGCAAAAAGGGAAATATACAATGATGACATGAAATGTAGTGCTCGATTATGGAAAGGAATGGATAGGGCAGCTAGTACAATGAACGATGATGAGGATAAGTGAGTGGAAACAACTTAAAAAGGCGGCATGATCTACAAAAAAAGACCAGTTTTTCAATACAAGCTTTCCAGAAGAAGAAAAATTGGAAGTTCGCGTTAGAAACCAGCCAGCAAGCTACCTTGAAACCTGTGAATCACTCTCGGCCAGTTGAGGTAAGTCAGCAGCACTCAAAGTTTTTTGTTCTGCTGATTTCCAAGGATGAAAAAGGGGTTCAAAAAGAGTGAACCAGAGGATCACATAGCCATTTATGAAAACCCAAGGGTTCTATCTATCCTTCATAATGTGGGCTAGATGCCCTTCATCTTCGGGCTGAGAGGATCTAACACAAAGGTGGCTTTGGAATGCGTAAGAAACTTAAAACACATCAAAGAAGAGTAGTTCGTCACCCAAGTTAGAGGACTTTGTATCAAGCTGGATGAGGAGGCCATTGCAAAATACACAGGGCTACCTATGGGTCTACATTGGGCCAAGGAAGATAGGGAAGCCAACTAGAGTGTAAAGGAAGTTTTCTTTGGACGTAGAGAGGTTTATGAAGAAGAAAAAAATGGAGTCAAGAGGGTCACTATGCTAGTACCTTGGGATGAAGTAGTTGATGTCGCTTAGAAATATGTAATGTGTATAGAGAGGCTGAGCTATGTCCCTCTCTTCCATTTTCGAATTCTGTATCTTCTGAGGCACAGGAGCCACATCACGCCAAACAACAACATAAGCATTCCTTATTATCTTCTCCTGTCATTGGGAGAAATGAGCAAGAAATTTGTTGAAGGAAAAGAGGATGCGTTATCCCACCATGGGCTAATCAAGTTGATAATTCATGAAGAGTTAATAGAACAAGTCCCAGAACTTTCGTGGGAGGAAATTGTGGTAATATCAAATGAGGATGTACAGAGAATGAAGGGTACACCTACTGTCAGCATACCCCTAGCTTCTGGGCCAAAATCCAAGACCGCTTCTACATTAGGATCTAAAAACAAATAGACCTAAATAGTGTGGCCGATACCTTGATAAAAATTAAGCATTCAAGGGATAGCTCCCTCCAACAAAAGGAATTGGGGGTTTCCACTAGCGAGCAAGGGCCAAAGCAGCGAAGCAAAAGGTTCACACAACCACCCAAAATCAGGCATGAAAAGGAGATAGAAAGGGAGCCCAACCAAATAATTCAGGACGTATCTGATGGCGATGATGATTGGGTAGACCAGGATGACCTAACCACACCTTAGGAACATGATGATGACCAATGGACCCTGCTGGTCAGGATGTGAGCCTTGTCGACCAAGACGTAAACCCTGAAGTCACTGATCGGCTAGATGAGGAGCTGATAGAATTGGAAAAGGTCAAGGAAGAATTGGCAACATTAAATATTGAGGCAAGAACACAGAGAAGCCATCCAACTCCACCAGCAACCTCAATCTTTGTGCATGAAAAGACATAAATTTTGAAAATGCAGCACGCGGGAGAGTTAAAACTGGTAGAGCAGCAAAATTCAGCATTAAGGGAGAAATTGGCCCAAACACAAGAGGAGTTATTCCAAAAAGATCAGAAAATTCTCCAGCTAGAGGACACCCTGGAAACCACTACAAGAATCTATGACGAAATATTGCAACTTAGACCCCCATCTAGAGTCTATATGCTCTACTTAAAGGAAAAGTGGGGAAGGTTCCAGTTGCAAAGGCTAAAACAAGGCATGTCTCTGAAACTGAATGTTACATTTTCAGAATTTACTTCAATTTGATCTAGGATCTTAACTAAGAGAACAACATGTACAGCATATCTACAGCATATTAATCATGGACACAATAATGCAAGCACACAAGAGACAAAGAGTTTACTTGGGGAAAACCATAAAGGTGAAAAACCCCAATAACTTCCTCAGAGATAGATAGAGCAATGATACAACCAGAATACAAGAGATAGTCTTCTCCTAGAAGCAGAGCCTCCTCCTCCACAAGTGCACCACTCTCCAAAGTGTGAGTGAGAGAATAGAATGTATAAAATGAGAGAGACACACTCTCTATTTATACACTAACTTGACTTGACCTTTACTCAAGTAGGTCGGCCTCAACTTAACCACTTAACATAATGCTGACTAGGCCGACCCCCACTAGGGTGGTCTAATAACCCTTTGACCCACATGACTTATACAGGGCTGACCCCAACAAGGTGGTCTAATAACCCATCAAGTATAAGTTACGACACTTACAATATAAATGACGACACTTCCGTATAGAGGAATAATAACATCTCTATAGGAATACAATATACATATATGTGAAATACATTATGAAGTTACATATACATCAACACTGAACACTATAAAGGAATTTGTGGACACTTCTCTATGCTGCACAGAGTTGGAAGAGGATCAACTATGCGAATTCTTCTTGCACAACTTCGTGGTTCCAAGAACACCTAATTGGTCACCTAATCCATATGTAGGCGACTTCCAACTGAGAACATTATGGTCCTGGTTGAACCATAAGGTGGAAAGGGCACAAGATGATCATATATACCTTGCAGAGAAGTGGAAAAATCAATTATGGATCAGGGTAGAGGCATCTCACCCTGAAAGGGTACTTCAGGCCCAACAAATTATCACCACTGATGAAGAGATAATTCCTATCATGCTTGAAAAACAGAAGGAGGCAGTCACACATTTTGATCTCACCTTGCAATTCACATACAAAGAGGTACAGGAAGCCATCAGTGATAGGTGGGCAAGGATTGGAGATGATTTGAGAAAGAAGGAGCCTCATTCCCCTCTTAGGCTAGAAGCTGCTCTCGTCAAATCTAATCTATACAGAGAATCCTTGATCAAGAATCAGCTTAGATGGATTGGCATGAATTTAAATCCTCCATTTTTCCTTCCATGATTATTAAAGAGCAGATTAATGAGGAAGAAGAGAAAAGAGCACGGGCCAGGGATGATCAGAGCATGGGTTACTCCAAGAATGGTAACATGGGACATTAGGGAATCTATAGAAGATCCGAGTGTGTTACCCAAGTATGGGTGAATCCTTCAAGCATGGGGGACATGATGAACCCAAATTATAGGTATCCTATAGCCTTTTTGCCACATTAAAACACAGGATATGATGAAGGAAATACACTTATTTTGTGGGTTAATGATTTACTTTGATTATTTAATGAAGATGTTTTAAGATTATTCTTTTAATGCTTAAAGGGCGTCTTTTATAAACTAATTACATGAAAATGAGTATGTATGAGCAAGCGCAGGTACACTAAGAAGCAACATGCAAATCTAGCTCGAGGACTGGAAGACCATAAGAGGTTCAACACCCTTTTTCCCTGACTTATAGAGAAGAAATCCTATCCAACAGGATCAGCGATTAAAGCAAGTAGTTAGGTTACAATTTGAGATATATATATATATATATATACATATATATATATATATATATATATATATATATATATATGGACCTCTCGAGTAGCGAGGGGGTTCCTGTTGTTGTTTTGTGGAATTAATCGTTTTTACATTTTATTGCGGAGACAATTTGTGTTACAAACTATTTCTGAACCATGAAGTTATTATTTTAATGAGGAGACCGATATTACTTTCAAGCCTGCATTTATAAGTTTTTTTTACTCCTCAGTACAGGTTGGGGAGGGCCCCCCCAACACGTAAGTCAAGAGCTTTACTCCATTTTCAGGTATTTTCCAGTTATGCTGTGAATTGATTTACTTCTTATCGTGTATGAAGATACCTTGATGGCATTTGAATAGTATGGTTTTATTTTAGTTAAGAGATTATTTTCCTTCAACATATTTTCTGTAGTTGATCAATGCTCATTCTGTAGTTCAGTAGGATGCATTCCGTAGTCCTGTAGCTGCGTTCCGCGCATGAATATTTTGACATTTGTTTTCATGTATTTTCATATTGGTTCTAAAACAATGATTTAGATCTAGAAAGCTCATGCATATTTCTTTTATCAGACTTAGATCATAGAGGGTAATTACTTTTAGTTCCTTGATTTCATGATCATCACTTGTAGTGTTTAATCCGAATAGATCAGACTGGTTAATTCTCAACATTAGATGTTTATGTTCTGGATTTGGTTTTCAGCATTTAAGTTTTTAGGTTAGCCTTTCAATATTCAACACTTAATTTCAGTATTCAATTCTTAGATTAAAATCTCAGCTTTCAGCAGTTCAATTCTTAGCATAAGTTCATCAAGCTTTCAACATTTCAATTCTTAGTATAGATTTACAATTTGCAGCATTTAACTTCTTAATAGGGGGATTTGTCATTCATAGATTTACAGTGTTTTTTTAGCTCACCTTATTCTTGGTTAGATAAACCTTTAAGATCTATACCCACACCCTAAACACGACGAAGACTATCCTTTAGAGCACATACAGTGTTATCACCTATGAAGTTTGTACGTCCCCTGGGTTGATAATTAAAGTAGGATCCTGGTATAGCTTCCATCTTTAGGCATCCATTCTAAGAGCCCACCAATCTGGATCTGATAGTATCCCGAGAAACCATCCATAAACGAAAAAAATTTGCTTCCGGCACAAGCATCCAATATTTGATCTATGAATGGTGAGGGGAAGTTGTCTTTCGGGATGCGTGGTTCAGATCTCGAAAGTCTGTGCATACACGGATGGTTCCTTGATTCTTATCTATAGGAACAAGATTGGATTCCCATTCAGTAAGAGGAACCTGGTAGATGAAACCAACTTTAAGAAGTTTCTCTACCTCTACCTTAATGGCGACTTCCTTTCTAAGGTTTCACAGCATGAAGTCATTGCCTAACCGGTTTGGCATTGGGATATGTCTTAATCTCGTGTTTGACAATACTAGGGTCTATTCCTGGCATCTCCTCATATGAACAGGCGAAAACATCCCGAAATTCCTTGAACAGTTCAGTGTATAGCTAAATCTCCTCGAGAGAACAGTCGGCACCAATATAAACGTTCTCTACCTTTTCGGGTGTATGAGAGATGTTGAGTGGGATGGTTGGGGAGATATTAGCCATATTCCCCTCCATGGAAATCCCATGTGAATCCAAAGGAGCCACAGGGTGACCAACCCTCTCGGCAAGAGTCGTCCTAAACTCTTCCTGCTCAATGAGATCGAGTTTGGGAAGAAAATAAGAGAGATGATGCAAATCTTTGCAAGTTCTCTCGCTAACACACATGGCCTCAACGATGGCTTCATCCGAAGGAAAAACCCCATTGAGACAATCATTCGAGCAATATGAGTCGGCTTCCCATGCTAGCAGTATAACAGGATCTTCCTCCTCTGTCTGTGAAGAGGATGGATCCGGCTTCGCAGTGGCTTGTTGAATTTCATGGTATGCAAGCTCAGCTGCAGATAATGGCATAGCCATTCCGATGTGTGAAATGTCTTCGAACGAAGCACTCGTGGATGGTAAATTCCACGAGTCATTAAAATATGAAGTTTGGAATGGTACATTGTTTAACGAGGAGGACACACTATCGAAAACGGTTCCAATAAAAGCAATTGGTGCGACGAAGTCGAATGTTCCTAACAAGGATGGATACAATCCTACACCAATGTTCCTAGTTGCCGACTGAGAATTTTGGATCTGGGGAACAATAGTCGTTACACCTAAAATATACCCATCATCATAATTTAGTGTATACATCCTTGAAGTCACCTGGACCAAGTACTCATTTGGGAGGATTTGTACTCAGTTGTACAACCTTTTGAGAGGTTGTTGCAGGTTGAACACTATCAAAATGCGACGTCGTAGGTTGCTCTATAGCAAGGTGCAACGAAGTCTGTTAATGGGAAAAAATAGCCATTTCAAGATCTTTCTCGAAGCTTTCCCATTTGGGGGCTTATCCCTGATCTCTTGGAGAGCTGGTACTCGACCCCTAACTCATTGGGAAGATCCCCTATCTCTCTCCTACCATCTCTCATCCTATCCTATCCATAACCCCATCCACTTAGTCCTATATAAGTGAAGCTCACTCCCATACCAAAGGGAGGAAGACTATGGTATCTACATGCTGGTGAAATCTCTCTCAAGACACCGTCACTCACCGCTTGGAGAATTCATGCTTCCTTGGAAGGGCTTGGAAATTGGCTTGTGTGGAGAAGGGCTATTACGTTAAGTCATTGGTGTAGTTCTATATCTCTATCATGTACTCCTCTATTTGTAGTAATACAAATGCTTTCCACCAATATCGTTCTTGATGTGTAATGATGTTGTGTTGTTTACCTGCTTAACTGTTTACATAGATCTCTTATTGTATAGATGCTCTTTACTCATTTCTCTTTTCTGTGTCTTAACAGGTCTTGCAGCTTGGATCTGATGACCTCGGGACGTGGAGCAACATTCGGGAGAAAGGATAGCGAATCAAAGAGGTAAGACATCTAGTACTTCATCCTTAAGTAGATCTAGGAAACGTGTTTGTAGTCTGTTCTATTTGTTCTAGACTCGCATTGAGCTAGGGAGATCCTGCTTGCCTTCGGTCAAGTGGATTGTCCGGTAACAAATCTGGCGACTCCACTGGGGAGTATTCTTGTTTAGTGATCGTTAATTTGAGTCATTTTCAGTTGATTGCTTGACACAAGCCTTGTTATCATTTTTTTTTCCATTTCCTTCTTAGGATTGATTCCATTGTCAGATCTTCACATTAAAGATCCTAATCTTCTTCCTTTGAGTTTATAAAACTTAGTTTCAAGCCTATTTTTGGTTCTTGTTTGAGAGATCTAATTCATTTTTGAATCTAGAACTCACCTGTCGGACCTGGGTAGTGAAAACAGAGCGACATTGTGTTTTCCTGAATCTTTTGCCTTTGACTGTAGCTTTTTCGTCATGGCCTGTGCTTTAGTGAACTACGACACCATCGCACCTCTTGTATAGGTAATTTGTGACGTCGCATTATGTACACAGACAGAGTGCACCGATCGGTCAATGCTTGTCATATGGGCATTCATTCCCTCATCTGACAGTTTGAGCCTTGGTTTGATGTATGAACTCTTCCTGTGTTGCCTTGGGCATTGATTTGTGTGTTGAGAGTTTGGTTTCATTTGGATTGATTTTGGGTTTCGTCTTGGACAAGTCTGAAATTGGTAGTGTTGGACACCTTTGTCTCCTCCACCTTCATCCTTTTCACTCTTGCATTCCCTTCCTTTCATCCCTGATCTGATCAGTACATCAGATCAGCTTCCAGACCTCATCTACTTTTGTTTTGAGCTTTGCTTGCTTAGTTTTCTTGCTACTGTTTGATTTTAGTCAAGTGTGTCTTTTCAGCTTGGTTTGATTGCTTGTCTTTTCTTGAGTTTTTTGAGTGTATGAGTGCTGCAAGTAGCATCTTCTTTTCAGTTATTTAGACCTTAAAGCAAAATTTGTTTTAAAGTTCATTGCTTTGATACGCTCATTGGAAGATCAAAAGTGCTTCTTTCCCATTGTTTCTCAAGAAAATTGTTGAAGAAAGATTGTTGTGCATTGGAATGTTTTTGGAAAAATTGAATGGAAATATGATTGATTGTGTTTTTCTTGAATTATGAGTTATTCATCTTCTTGAAAAGCTTTAGTACATTTCGTTTTTTTTCAAAAGTTGTTTCCATGCTAGGGAAAGATAGGTGCATTTTTTTATTTTTGTTGCCTTTAGATCATTGAAAAGAGAAAGTGAAAAGCTTGCATTTCCATTTCAGAATCCTCTCATCTCATTACTTAGTGTTGTTTTGATTTGAAAAAGAAAAGAAAAGAAAAAAAAATACTTTGATTTGGATAGTAGTGTTGTGTACATTTGTGTGTTTCGTTGAAAAAGAAAAGAGTACTTTCATTGTCAAATTTGTTTGCATTGGGAATTTTGTTGCATTGAGTTTGTTTGGAAATACCATTGGAAAAAGTTTTCTCCTTACCATACGGTTTCATTATGTTTCTGATTATGTACTCACCTCGTGCATTCACCTAACCATCCAAGATAAAATTAACGGTAGAACTAGGTAAAATTTTTAGTAACTTGTGTGTAAGTTAGAGACATGTTCCTGCTTCGTTAAGCATGGCAGCTGTCGTTACTTGCCAGCACTGTAGTCCGGGGGTATTTTAGTCTTCCATGTACATTGGTATATCGAGCTCCTTCACATACCCACCAAGTACCATAATCCATACTTGGCGTATATCGAAGGGTGTATCACGTACTCGACACGTATATCGGAAGGTCTTGTGCCAAGGGCTGTGCATTAGACAACACCACTATGGATTTGAGCTCTCACGTACCTTGCGTATATCGAGAGACACCATTAGGATTCCTAAAACCAACTGAGTTAACCATTTGGTCGTCTTGGCAAAGCAATACACCGAGAACAGCACTCGGGGAGATTAGCACGCACGTCCTGTCCAGGTAGTCAGGTATGTAGGCAAGGGTATAGTCCCAATCCTCCTTGTCGTGTCATACTGTTGGACCTTGCAGTATATTGCGGTATGCGATGCCTTGATAATCCCGTGAGGTTCCAGACTTTTGAATCCCCTCTGTCACACAAGTGTGCTTGTTGCCTTACTTTGAGTAGGTTCTGTTGGACTGCTTTTCTTTTAGCATACCTTTAGTAGAGAGAGACGCTGTTTCGGCCTTTTTTGGCTGATTTTCCTGATACTCTGGCGGATTTTCCCTGGAGAAGGTCCCGTAGGATATTGAACTTGCCACCCCGAATTTCCCTTTAATCCGGAGGTTATTTCGAGGGTAAGAATGGATCAGCGTAACACAGTCATAGTTACTGAAGTAGGGAACCCCACTTTGAATATTGGCGGACATTTGTTTCCACCAGATTCACCTGCCTCTCGTCCCACGCAGGATGAAGAAGCACATACCCCCACTTCTCAAAAACTTACTCCCGTCATCTCGGGAGAACCTGGATCATTGGAATGGATAAACAAACCCCAGGATGACCCTACAGCAGCTGTTGGTCCTTCAGCAGCTTACCGGACTTCTTCTACAGATCATCCAGTGGTTCATTTTGCCACCTCATCCTCCCCTAGTGAGACTTCTCTGGAAGACACTTTAGCTTACTTTCGTGGCCAATTGGCTCACTTTCGCTCCATGGCTGAAGAGTTTCGATAGTCAAGTTTCCAACGGAGGGTTCAAGATCCATCCCATCCTTACCTCCATACCAACCCATCCCAGTTCATTCGATATCTTTTGGACCATCGGAACAACCCCACCCGACAACCACTAGTCAGACTGGTCAACCCTCATAAGAGTCCAGTTTGGCACCTCAAGTGAACCAACCGGTGGAAGGACAACGGTCCAACACACCTGTCACTACCATGGTTAATTTACCAGTTCCTCCCCACCTCAAAATTCGAAGGGAGTGTATTCCATCCCTACGGATTATCTTATTGGTAATGTTATTACCACGGTAGCTAGTCAACAACCCACGTTGGTTCAAACTTTGAATAATGGTCAACCTATTGCGATTGGGGGGAAACCCCCATTTCCTAACCAGAGCATAGGCAATGGAATCCCCAACGCACCTTTCGTTGGACCTTCCCAACCCGCTAGACCATCCACCACGAGATTATATCATGTTGGAGGGACGTCCAATGTAACCCAACCCCGATGGAGTCAAGCGTATCCAGGTTCTATTAACCCTGTGCTGGGCCAACCTAATCCTAGAAACGCATCATATGGGATACCTTATCCTGGGAATCCATACAATCTATGGGGGCAACAACTTGTGTTGCAACACAGACCCCAACCAACTATCCCTCAAGCACCACCACCCCCGATCGGACCTCCTCCACCTCCTGTTGGAGGCAGCGGGCCCCCACCTAACATTGGTGGAGGACCACCTCATTTTACCTACAACACCCCCCACCCTTCCAACGGTGGCGGGAATAGCCCCCCTCCCCCTCTAGGCAAAGGAGGCAGCAGACCACCCTATCATGGGGAGGAGGACATTTCCCTTCAGGCGGTGAAGGTGGTCCACCCCCCCCTCCAGGTGAAGGCGGTGGCAGACCTAATTACCCTGGTGGTGGAAGTGGTGGTGGAAACCCTCATCCTTCCGGCAGCGGAGGTGGTGGGGTCCCCCATCCATCTGGCAGCGGAAGTGGTCCCCCACCCCCTCCAGGAGGAGGTGGTGGCGGGCCACCTTATTACAGTTATCGACCCCCACCTCCTCCCGGTGGTGGCGACGGACCTCCACCTTCTCCTGGAGGTGGAGGCGGACCCCCACCTTATTGGAATGGACCACCTTATGGTGGCGGACCTCCTTACGGTCTGGGCAGCAGACCCCCCTATGGTCAGTTTTATCCTGGTACACCTTATGGTTAGTTTAGTCCTTACACGCCTTATCCATATTATCAATACGTGCATCCTAATCCACAACTTCCCTTTCTGGCTACTTTGGACTTACCTGACCTGTCTCGATTAACCAATGATCCTATTTATCACGGATATAACTGGCCACCTATTCCGGTGAAACTTCCATCCGATATCCCCAATTTTGACGGCAAGCCAGGTGAAGACCTAAAGAACCACATGATGACATACCACTTATGGTGTTCATCGAATTCCTTAATGGACGATTCAATTCGTCTTAGATTGTTTTAAAGGACTCTCACCGGTTCGGATGCCAAGTGGTACATTGAGTTGCCACCACACTCTTTTCCTGACTTTGGCTCTCTTGCTATGAACTTTTTGATGCATTTCCAGCTACCCATATGGTATGAGACTGGTACCGAGCTTTTAACTTCACTCCGTCAGAATACCGCCACTCACATTTCAGATCATATCCATGAGTGGCGAAGGAGATGATGTCTCATTAAAGCTCCTATTCCAGATCAGCTCCTAGCGGACTTGTTTACAAAGTCACTCCTTCCTGTCATAGAAAAAGATGTTTCCATGAGAGGTGCTGTCACCGAAGAACAAGCCATCGCGAGTGCCCATTTGCTCGACTTAGTCTACACTCAGTCCGACACTCTGTTCAATATTTTACCTGACACACCCTGAGACGTTAACGATCCCACAAAACCATAGAAGGGACCCCAAGCTGATGGAATCATTGGTTCCCTTAACACCCATCCTGCTGCTAGCACTGTTGGATCATCCAACCCAACTCCGGCTGGCCACAGCACCGCCAAGTCTACCACTCCTGCTGTAACTGAAGAGGTGAATTTTGTTCAATCAGCTTCATCTCAAAAGTTTAATGGTAAAAAGAAGAACAAAGGCAAATCCAAGAAGTCTTCTACCCAGTAGGAACCAAAGAACACTCCTGAAGATACCGAGCAGAAATGGAAACTGAAATATATTTGTTTACTGTGTGGAGATGACCATTTCTCCAAGGAGTGTCCCCATAGAGATGAAGTTCAAAATTTTCTTAAGGGAAAACCAACTCTCGCAGTCCTCAATGATCCATTTCCTGCTCAAAACCCCTCAGCCCAGAGGGAATCATCTAATACCACGCATGTTCTCATGTTGCATAATGAGACAATCAATTTGAACACTCGCTCGCAATCTTACGAACTGGTCCCTTCGAAGGAACCCGCCACAAGTAATACTAAAAAAGCTTCCGACTCTCTGACTGATGTCACTGTACCTTCGACTTCTCTCACCATAGAGAAGCCATTCTTGGATTCGATATTGCGTCCGCCCAAGAGTATGATTCGAAAAGCTGTTTTCAATCCTAATGCTCGCACGGCACAAAATTACAATATCGTAGAAGACTTGGCCCAAGCTCCTTGTGCCATGTCCACCCTAGAAGTTTTGCAGAATTGTCCCAATCAACGCAAAACTCTCCTCACTGCCATTGGTGTAGTTGACCCAGATTCCTCGAATACCATCATGTTCCGACTTGACAACCTTAAGTCGAGGCTTTCACACCAGCTCGCATTCCAAGTTACTGCGAACATTGCTGGGAAGATTGTGCATCGTACCCTTCTAGATGAAGGTGCCTCCACTTCTGTCATGTCGATCGCTTGTTGGAGAGCCATTGGTTCTCCTGAATTGAATCATTCTCCTACCACGTTGAAAGCATTCGATAGGCGTGGCTTTCAACCTCATGGGCTCTTA
Source organism: Larix kaempferi (assembly GCA_027924585.1). Lineage (NCBI taxonomy): Eukaryota > Viridiplantae > Streptophyta > Pinopsida > Pinales > Pinaceae > Larix > Larix kaempferi. The sequence goes on along the minus strand of BSBM01000397.1, from coordinate 13,170,976 downwards.
CAAGATCTTGTAGTTGAGTTGGGTGGAAAGACCATAACCATGAATGTGGAAGTGGTCTTAGCCCCGTTAGATTACAATCTCTTGCTTGGTCGCACTTAGTTTTGCACCATGCAGGCAGTAGCCTCTTCAGTCTTCTGCATAGTACAGTTCCCCCACCAAGGACAAATTGTTACTATCGACCAACTTGATTTCTGTACACCAGACACCACTACTCATCCTGGTGACCATATTCCTTCCATTGGACAGATGTCAAAATAGTATGAAAGTGTAGGGGTTGGCTTTTTGAAAGATTCATCTCTCATGGGCGTTTATCCAGACATGGACCCCCCTAATCATGTCGCAACAGTGAACATGATTTCCACAGAGATTTTATCTCACTCAAACGATTCCTAGCTTGTACCGGATGAAGCCACAACACACCTGTTTGGAGACACAATGCCTCTTTCACCCATTGAACGCATTTATGAGGCCATCCAAATAGCGCCGGAGGACCATTCATCCATGGTTTCTCCTTCCTGTTCTCTACAACGGACGTCCTCTCTACCCAATCTCTTACTTCAGACTTTTCATTCAGATGAGTCCATCATGGAAGTAATGAATGTGGACGATGGTCTGTGGGATGATCTTCATCACAGGTCATCTTTTCTTCCACCATGGTAGTACATAGAGGACAACATTCATACCCTCTTTTCACCGGATATCTACCCATCCCCTCATTTGCCCATCCTCACATGTCTCATGGACACGGAAGGCAACTTGGCTTAGATTGAGCCAACTACTGAAGTAGACATCTCCATGAAACTAGGTATAGTGGAACACATTCGCATAGGCCAGAAGTGTTCCCCTGAAGAAATTGATGTTAGCACGACCTTGTTCAAGCAATTTCGAGACATTTTTGCTTGGTCTTATGAGGAGATGCCTGGGATAGATCCCTCGATTGTTTCTCATGAAATAAAAACCTATCCTGACATCAAGCCTGTGTGCCAAAAGTTGCGACCGGTACACCCCCAGAAGACTGCGACAATAAAGGCAGAAATTGAAAAGCTCTTAAAGGTTGGCTTTATCTATCATGTCCCATTGACGGATTGGGTCTCAAATGTCGTTCCTGTGAACAAAAATTAGGGCACCATTCACGTCTGTGTTGATTATCAGGACCTTAATCGGGCTTGTCCAAAAGACAATTACCCGACCCCCTCATCGACTAGATCATCGACAATTGTGCCGGAAGTGTCATATTATCATTCATGGATGGCTTTTCTGGTTACAACCAAATTGAGATCAACCCAGCCGACCAACATAAGACAGTTTTCATCTGCCCATGGGGAACCTTTGCATATCGCAAGCTCCCATTTGGTCTTAAAAATGCCGGCGTCATGTTCCAGTGGGCTATGTCATATGCTTTCCACGATATTAAGGACTTTGTGGAACCATACTTGGACGATCTCCCTGCTCATTCAAAGCAGCGTGAGTTCCACATTGATAATCTGACGGCCATATTCCTCAGATGCAGACGGTATAATATCTGTCTGAATCCACATAATTGTATCTTTTGCGTTGAGTCTGGGTGCCTCTTAGGATTTATTGTCTCGAAAGATGGGATCCGCATTGATCACTTGAAGGTGGAGGCCATCATCAACCTACCACCTCTCACTGATGTTACAGAACTTCAAAGTCTCCAAGGGAAGGCGACTTATTTAAGACGTTTTGTCTGTAATTTCGCGGAGAAGACCTAGGGATACATGAAACTGCTTAAGTAGGATGTCCCATTCATTTGGGATTACCGAGCTCAAAAGTATTTTGACAGTATCAAACATGCCATCACGCATGCCCCGTGCTTCAACCGCCTAATTATTATCGCGATTACATTTTTTATCTCGCCGCTTCTGTTACCACTATCGCCATGGTTTTGGTACAGGAATATCAAAACACTCAGGAACATGTGATATACTATGCGAGTAAGGGTCTCACCGACACCGAAACTAGATACTCACATGTCGAAAAACTTGCTTTCGTGGCAGTCATTGCCATCCAGAAGTTCCGTCATTACATCCTGCTTTGCACCACCACCATCTTCGCTGATTCGAACCCCATGTACCACATACTGACACGTCAAGTACTTGGGGGCATGTATTCACGCTGGATTGTGATACTACAAGAATTTGATCTTCTTTTCGAAAAGGATAAGTCTAAGAAGTCTTTGGTGTTTGTTGAGCTCATCTGCGACCTTCCCCGTTCTGATGCAGAAGTAGAGCACAATGATTCATTTCCCGATGAAACATTGTTTCTCATCAGTACATATGACCCATGGTATGGAGATATTCTATTATATCTTTAGACCCAACGCTTCAATCCTCACCTATCTCACGACGATCATCGTAAGATACGCCACCACGCAAAGTATTACTTGATCATAACTGATACTTTGTATCGCCGTGGCATCGATTCCATTCTTCAACGTTGTCTAACGCACGAGGAAGCCGAACGTGTTCTCAATGACTGTCACGCTGGGGCATGTGGTGGTCACCTCTCTGGGATGGCTACTGCCCAGAAAATTTTTCTCGCAGGATACTACTGGCCTACTATCTTCAAAGATTGTATTGAGGCCGTTAAGAAGTGTCCTCCTTTCCAACACTTCCATATGAAGAAGCGCACGCATACCACCCCATTACATCCATTTATTGCCATTGGCCCATTCACAAAATGGGGCACAGATTTTATGCATTGTAAGCCTACCTCGGCTGGGGGGCATAGTTACATCATCGTTGTTGTGGATTACTTTACGAAGTGGGCCGAGGCTATGCCTACATACCAAAACGATGGAAAAACCGCCGCACTCTTTATGTTTAACCATGTGATAGCACAGTTTGGAGTTCCTCGGGCTATAGTTACCGATCATGGTTCTCACTTTTAGAACCATATGGTTGCTGAATTGAGTGACAGGTTGGGTTTTCGCCATGAAAACTCAACACCCTACTACCCGCAGTCCAATGGACAGGTCAAGGCCATTAACAAGGTCTTGAAAACTATGATGCAAAGGATGGTAGGGACACAAAAATCCAATTGGCACAATATGCTCTTTTCAACATTATGGGCCTACCGAACTACCATTAAAACCACCATAGGATTCACTCCCTTCCAATTGGTATATGGATTGGAGGCTGTCTTACCGATAGAGTGCGAAATCCCATCTCTTCAACTCGCTGTAGAACTTCTTCCTGACACTACTGTTGAGGAAGAACGACTCTTGTACTTAGCCAAGCTTGATGAGTCCCGCTGTGATGCTTCTCTTGCTAATGAAGCACATAAGAAGCGCATCAAGGCCCAATACGATAAGTCAGTCGAACCTCGTATCTTCAATAAGGGTGACCTGGTCCTCACTTACGACCAGAAGCACGATAAGCTAGGAGCTGGGAAGTTCGAGTACATGTGGCATGGACCCTATGTCATTAAACATGTATTGGAAAAAGGTTCTTACGAGCTCGAAGATTATGACAGCATCCCTTTAGGTGAATCCCGCAATGGGCTTTACCTGAAGAGATACTATGCTTGATTTCTCGTGCATAGACTTGCTTGTATATATTGTACATGGCATTTTTGTGTGTTTTCGTGTGGTGTGACACATTTCTTTTTAATTGTCTTTTAGATCTTGTTTCCGCTCCTTATACCATTTTTTGTCTGCGTGTGCAGATGGAGACATGCTATGGATTCATGGACGGCGCCAGCCGGCATACTCGTAACCTTGCTTCGGCAGCCTGGGTACTTTATTCCCCTACAGGCGAGCTCATTAGCTTAGGAGGAAATTGTCTAGGGTTTGCGACCAACAATGCCACAGAGTATCAAGAAGTAATCGGAACCTTGACCAATGCCATTTCCTTGCGTATGGACCACATTGTCATCCATATGGATTCTCAATTAGTGGTTTCCCATCTCAACCGGATTTACGCTATCCATGATCCTACTCTACTCCGTCTCTTCAGATGAGTACGTCTCTTAGAAAGGTCATTTGAATCCATTCAATACCTTCAAATTCCATGAGAGTTGAACACAGTGGCTGACTCGATGGCCAATTTCATCATAGATTGGTACATTGCACACACATAACAATCATAATATGTAAAAGCATTCATAACATGTAAATATAATGTATAGAAGCAAATTTGTAAACAAGATCGCATCAATAATCATTCCAAAGACACATAATGTATAAATCATTGATAATATATATATAAATCGCTCAAAAGTAGTGCTGGTACAAAATCTGAAGCATGCTAGCTTTCAGTGAGTCTCTACAAAAAATCTGAAGCATCATAAGCTTTCAGTAAGTACAAAATCTGAGGCTTCCAAATCTCTCAAGTACAAGTATAAAAGTGTCTCAGGCACCACGCTTGATCCGTACACCCCTGACTCGCACAAATCTCTGTCGCTGGGTGAGGAAGCAGTCTACAGTATGAGCCACCTTGTGGAGTAAAGCATTGAAGCACATGGATACTCCAATCCCATACCTCTGCATGGGCCTTGGTAGGTCATCGATAGCTGGCTCTGGTACCTCCACAGTCAGCCTAGATAGGTTCCGGTACACCTCCTCCATCTCCTCGATGGCAGCATGTGCACCAGCAGGAACCACTACCTCTCCACCTCTGTCTCTCCTCGCCAGAAGGGAGAGACCCACTGGTCGTACGGGGCCAACATCTACACACACAATGTACTTGTCAGCACTACATCAAAAAAATAATATAATTCACAAAACTAAAAAGTACAAGGGTTTTGTTCTTACCAATATCACCCCATGCTGCACCCTCTGGCAGCACTAAGTCGGGATCCTCCTAGAAATCTGTACCACCGTAAGGAAAGTCCTCCACCATGAGCATTTGGCCCTCTAGCCAGCTGAAAAACTTGGGACCAAAAGTGATGATGGGACCCCCACCATGGTGGGTCATCAGCTCTTCCCACCTAAGCATATGTGGATCTCTTAGATCCCTATCATCCAGTACAACCTGCGGGCGCAAGAGAGGAACCCACTCCAAGAGGAAAGACACTATGATCGATCCGTACCCAAACTGCTTGAGCTCCCCTCGCTGAAACTTGGTCAGCTGAGCTCAGATGTTTGCCAGGAGACCCGCTCACTAGTTGAAGACCATGGGGGAAATATAGTCCTCCGCGTATAACATCTGAGTCCGAGTAGCTGTATGTGGAGCTTGGCTACCCGCCATCCTAGTAATAGTAAGCAGTACAGTCCTCAGTGGACGACTCACCACATCTCTGATGAGTATCTTCCCACTGGAAGGATGAGAAGTAGCAACACAGTGCTGTGACACCATGTCCTCAACTATACGATCACTGGTCTGTGTCCCAATGAGATGTACAACGTCCCCTCTTCAGGACAAACCGGTCAGAAAGTATATGTCCTCAATCTCAATATTGAGAACATGCTCACCTATGACAAAGTACTACTGGGCTGCATCCCAACTCTATAGCTTATGTGTCAAGAACGGGATCTGGGCTCTCATCCCCTGTACTTGGAAGAATTTGAGCAACCCACAGTTTCGCAAAGCAGCCACACATTATGGATTGTTTGTGGCTTGCTCATCCTCTATCTCGTGTTCTCTTTCTCACCACTCTAAAACCATCTCTGCTTGCTGGGAACCTGCCAAAAGGAGCATTTAAAGCATGTTAGGTCCTTTTCCAACTTGCACAAGCTCATTTTTTGGAAGATTTTTGATGTTTGGTATATAGGTTTTCGCCATCGCACCCGGTCTTTAGGTACAGAGCGACATCATCGCAGGTCCCATTTTCGAGACTTGCGACGACCCGGTCTCGTCGCAATTCCTGAAAGGGCCACTTGCAACGAGCCAAGGGCGCAATGGCCCCTCCCCAAACTATCAAAAAACTCAAAAAATGAACTAAAATGGAAAAAGTAAACCACTGGAAAGTTGCAAGACAAGATTTAGGCCTACTTGGTCCGGATGGCTGGTGAAATGGTGGATCGTAGCTCTTGAAATCGACGAAGGAAGTTTTGGCTCCAAATTGGTACTTCTCCACCCAAATTAGCAATTTGAATCATGTTTCTATTTTTGGCCCATATCTCTATTTATAGAATGGAATGGAATATTCCTTTTCAAATATTTTGATGCTTTTGGGCCATTTACTATAGTTTTGACCGTTTGTCATTATATTTGGGGCTATTTGACACTTTCTCTAGTGTACATGAGTCGTGAAATGGTCTTTTGTAGTGTTTCTCGCATTACCAATGGTAATTGTAGGTATGAACACTCCTTTGAACGTTTTGTCTTTATTATTTTTAGTTAGTCGTATTGATTGCATGAGGATGAGTTTACTCTTCATTTGTTCTCGTACTCACCAAATCATGAGAACAAGTACTGAGTTACGATTTATCACTTTTCCAGGCTCGTTAAACTTCCACGGAAAAGGACACCCCCCAGAGTCCATAGTTAAGCTCTTTTCAGACTCCCTAAAATTGAAAAGGTTGCCAAGCAAACTTGTCGCGTTCACGCTTATTAAAGTATTTGAATGGTCGTCTTCCTAGTGGTAGTTTACCCTTTTTTCGGACCAGGGGGCACTAATTACGAAAAAGGAATACTCTAGCCAATCATGACTGGAAGAGTCCTCTCCCACGTTGTTTTAACCTTTTTCGGGTGATGAGGCTAACTTAACGAAAAAAAACCATTGGAGTCTTTTTTAGTTCTTTTCAGACTCTCTAAAATATGAAATGACAACCGAGTTTTCCTTCTATGGACTCATTAAATTTTCACATTGAAGGGCCCATCACGGGATGAACCCCTCCTATCCTAGGTTCGGAAAATATTTGGGATTGGACTCATCTATGAGATGAGCTATACCGAGTATCTGGTTACTCTCATCAAGCTCGTTAAAAAACACATGAGGCACTCATCGTTCATGATGGGGAAAAAGGAAAGTGTTCATGTTACATACCTTAGTGGCAGTATATAGTCATTCTTGAACATGGCACTCGTCTGCATTTGCATATCGATACTTGGGTCATCTGTTTGTCTATGAGTCCCCGCTTACTTTCTGAGTCCTGTTACTCCTCTGAGTCATTCGGAGAAAGCTTCCACTATCAGTTGCATTAGAAGTTTGTGTCATTCTCATGTCAATGCTGCCAAGTCATGCCACGCCCATGTTCAAGAACACGTTCATCACTCATCATTTTCAGTCAGTACACACATCATCATGCCATTGTTACTTTGAGTAAGTCTCACATGTTATTGTACAATCTGACCTACTCTACACATCTTTTGTCGTGTTTCGTGTCGATTGATGAGGGATTCATCATTGCCCTCCTTCGACAGATTCATCCTTGTCGACTTCAACACATTATCCGAGGATTGAATCTAGAAACCAACCAAGTACCTTGGCCGTGCATGCCTCAATGGCAGGTTACCTTGCTTTCATCATGGGTTTACATCATTGACTCTTGATTGAAAGATTTCATCTTGCGTTCGACGTCAACTCATTTATTCACGCTTGATGATATGTACTGTGATACCTTGGGAATCATTAACATTAATGGTGATCTCCCTTGCACTTGTTAACGGTTTACATCAATGACCGATAATCAAGTGGTTTCTACCATGTTTGATGTTAAGACATTTGTAATCACATGGATAGATTCGTATCATTGCGGGTTCAACTTGAAGACCCTGGGGAGTCATGTTTTACCCAGGTTGCGATGGAGTTTGTATTGAGTCATATTACATGGATCCACTTTTGTATTGGTCGTGGCTGTGTTATCATCTCATCATGGATCTATGCTTGTGTCTAGTAGCCATGATTGTGTTTAGTCGATCATTACTACCATGGATCTGCAATGTATTGGTCAGCAGCCATGTTGTACTACATATGAGATTGCAGCAACGTCCTTCATCCGACAAGTCTTTTGCCATTTTTTCTGTCAAAGCACTTCACCTGTACATCCTTAACAACTTCATGCTTTGGGGGGAATTCTGTTACACCTAAAATCTACCCATCATCATAATTTAGTGTATACATCCCTGAAGTCACCTAGACCAAGTACTCATTTGGGAGGATTTGTTCTCAGTTGTACAACCTTTTGAGAGGTCGTTGCAGGTTGAACACTATCAACATGTGACGTCGTAGGTTTTTCTATAGCAAGGTGTGATGAGGTCTGTTAATGGGCAAAAATAGCCATTTCGAGATCTTTCTCGAAGCTTGCCCATTTGGGGGCTTATCCCTGATCTCTTGGAGAGCTGGTACTCGACCCCTAACTCATTGGGAAGATCCCCTATCTCTTTCCTACCATCTCTCATCCTATCCTATCCATAAATCCATCCACTTAGTCCTATATAAGTGAAGCTCACTCCCATACCAAAGGGAGGAAGACTATGGTATCTACATGCTGGTGAAATCTCTCTCAAGACACCCTCACTCACCTCTTGGAGAATTCATGCTTCCTTGGAAGGGCTTGGAAATTGGCTTGTGTGGAGAAGGGCTGTTATGTTAAGTCATTAGTTGTAGTTCTATATCTCTATCATGTACTCCTCTATTTGCAGTAATACAAATGATTTCCACCAATATCGTTCTTGATGTGTAATGGGGTTGTGGTGTTTACTTGCTTAACTGTTTACATAGATCTCTTATTGTATAGATGCTCTTTACTCATTTCTCTTTTCTGTGTCTTAATAGGTCTTGCAGCTTGGATCTGACGACCTTGAGATGTGGAGCAACATTCAGGAGAAAGGATAGCGAATCAAAGAGGTAAGACATATAGTACTTGATCCTTAAGTAGATCTAGGAAACGTGTTTGTAGTCTGTTATATTTGTTCTAGACTCGCATTGAGCTAGGGAGATCCTGCCTGCCTCTAGTCGAGTGGATTGTCTGGTAACAATAGTTCCCTACGATGCTATGGAATTAGAACTAGGGAAGTCTAACTGATTGACTATCATGATTCTACCTTCATGAGGAAAGCAGATAACTCTAAATACAGAGGATACGATCGCTTTCATTGAGTAGATCCAATTTCTTCCTAGAAGAAGATTGTAGTCGATGGGTGCATCAACCACCTTGACTTCAATAGGCATGGATTTCCCACCCAAGTGGACCTCAAGGAAATGGATAATACCACGCAGCCTAAATGACCGACCATCGAATGTAGTAAGCATAGTCATAGATTTAAACAGGGGAGGAGAGCCAAGAGATTTCCAGCAATCCAACAACATTACCGAGGTGGAAGCATCTTCGTCAACCACTGTGCGTTTAACAAACTTATCCAAGCACCTTACATGGATTTGAAAAGAAACATGGTAAGGTAAGCAAGGCTGGACGTTAGTAGTGTCGAATTTAATGATGTTAGGGCTGTTGCCATCCTAAAATCCCAAAGCAGATAAAAGGGTGTGCTGTTGTGAAGGACATGCCTGTAACACCTTAAGAGCCGACATGGCACATAGAGTTTGACCCAAATCTTCTACAATAGAGTAGTTGGGTGGATCGAGCATTAGGATTGTGCACCGAGTGCTTAAGAACACCTTTCGGTATCTGTGGCATAGTAGTGGGATTCTCGATATGCAGTGAAGTGTCAGGAGGAGGAGGAGGCTCATTCCCCATATTTGGTTGTGGTGCACCATAATCGTGTTGACGAGTAGAAACACTAACCTGATATTGGACCATGTTTACGCATCCGTAGCCACCAGCATGAGAAGAATACATTGTAGTTTCAATAGTCCCATAGCCAGTAGCGGGAGCATTCAAAGCCATATTCTGGTGACGTGGAAGGGGATCTTTCAACACAACTGGGCTCTGTGTAAGATGCTTCGATGCTTCCTCAATTCGAGGACACAAGTTAGTCAGGTGATATTCCCCACAAAGCTTGCAAGTGAATGTCACTTTACGTCTCAGCTTATGGTCCCCACCAGCATTTCCACCGTCCTGAGGAGGGTTGGCATTTTCTTTCCTAGGAGTGTTTCGATTAATTCCATTGTTCGAATTATTCCCACCCTTACGGTTGTTTATCCCCTTCTTTTTTCCACCAGGTTGTCAGTTACCTGATGGGTTTGTCGTCTGTGTAGAATGGACATCAGACGAATGGGTAGGAGTGGACAAGGTGTGAGCTCGTCCGGGTGTGGATTGGCCAATAGAAAAATTTTGCATTTGGTTGGTGACCAAATCCACGGGTCAAGTACTTGTAGATCCAACAATGCTGTCGGAATGTGATCTAAGAACTGGTTTGGGCTCATGTCATGACTGCGGTGCGTCAGTTATAATATCATATAAAATGCCAGACTGAGGGTAAACTAGGTCTAGCTGCTAGACTTTAAGTATAGCTTGTTCCTTAGTCGTAATGCCAAATACGGAAACGTCTTTCGAAATATATGGAAGAAAATACTTAAGAAACCATTCCAATAGAAAATTTGGAGGAATGTTGGATTTCACCATCCTCTTCCATCAATGCCACTCTTGAACGTGGTTAGATATGTGCATGGCCTTGTCTTGGCGGAAGGTAGACAAAATCTCAGTGCCAGTATCAGAGCGAACCAACAACTGAAAGTGGTATAGGAAAACCAAATCTATCTCGTTGAAACCTCTATAAGTGCCCCTATGAAACTCAACATACCACTTCACGGCTACCCCTGTGAGGATGCATTGAAATAGTCTCAGACGAATAGAATTGTGATTTAATGAATTCGAGGAGCACCAAAGGTGAAAAGATGTGACATGATCACCCGGATCCTCACCATTATTCCCTTCGAACTTAAGAATATTTGAAGGGATCTTGGTAGGGACTAGAGGCCAAGAAGGATCGTGATGCACTAGATCATTCGTAAGCTTCGAAAGATCGGGTAGGTTTAGACGAGCAAGAAGCAAGAGTGGTGGTTGTGAAAATGGATTAAAAGCTCCCAAAAGAGGCTGACCTTGTGGACTGTAAGGATGATATGAACCATGACCATGACCATAGGGCTGGTAACCACCGCCACCTTGACCCGTATAAGGGTACGAAAACATATATGTGTTATGAGTACCATGTTGAGGAGGGTTGTAATAAGGTCCATAGCTAACTGCATTATAAGGAGGATTGCCACCATATTGATGGGGCATATATGTGCTAGTTGTAGCAGGAGCAGTTGAGTAATGACCGTAATTATAGGGTATGTTTCCACCCTTGGTATTAGGAATGTGTCCACCCCTAGCATTGGGAATGTTCCCACCTCCAGTGTTGGGAATGTACCCACCCCCAGTGTAAGGTATCTGCCCTCCTCCCACGTTGGGAATGTGTCCACCCCCAGTGTTGGGAATGTGCCCCAGTGTTGGGAATGTTCCCACCCCCAGGGTTAGGAATGTTCCCACCCCCAGCATGAGGAATGTGCCCACCCCCAGTGTTGGGAATGTGCCCACCCCTAGCATGAGGAATGTGCCCACCCCCGACATTAGACATGCTGGTTAACAGTCGTGGTTGTAGTCATAGGTATATGTGTAGAAACATGCGCATTAGGTTGTGTAATGTGAGTTGTGTTATGTGAAGTGTTCCCACTAAAATGAGGGGCAGTCCTAGGACGTGATCCTCCCCCAACAACCGTAGAAGCTGAAGGGACATGACTAGACGTAAATTGAAAAGGAGGAGTAAAGTTCGTGCCACCTTCGGATGGATAGGTAGTAGATGTGCCAGTCCCAGAGGGAGCAGAAGAAGTTGTGCCACCCCCGGAGGGAGAAGAATGGGTGGCACTACCCCCGGAAGGGACAGTGACCATAGCTCCGAGGCTAGTACTTGCTTGACTACATGATGAAGTGGACATAACAGTCGAATTAAGGCTAGGAATACCAAGTGAAGAAGGATTATTGGTCAAAGGGTTCGTGGTGTCATTCAAATATGGCATCCCATATCGGAATCCCTATGGGTAAGTATAAGATGGATTTGTCTCCAGGGGTGGATATGGCCCAAAATTTGCAAAAGTGACATGTGGGGGTGAACCTTCCCCTCCCAGATATCCAGGAGTGGCAGAAATGGGCTGTCCATTGACATGCACTGACGGAGTCACGAGAATTCTTCCTCGTGTACCAGATGTAGAAGTCATAAGGTAGTTGTGAAGTTCTTCGTAATTATCAAAATTATTTGAGGGGATCCTCCGGTATCTCTTATGAAAAGGACATGCTATGTCATCAACTGGAATACCAGCTAAACGACGAGACCAACGGAGAGGTGGATCTCGCTCCACAATAACTCCAAATAAACATAATGCCTCCTAATGCCCAACTATCAATCAAAGAGCACACGCTTAAGAAAACTACATCAAAATGCACACAAATAGGACTGGCTCAAGGGACCTCTCGACACTACAGCTAGTATGTCTCTCCTAGGAGAGGCTTGAGACTCCCAAACTATAACCGAAGGTAACATAATCAATTATAAGGGTTCCCATACTTCACTGCATGCATAGGGTCAAATCCCTATACAACAGGAAACTGTGTTGTCCAACCCCTATCTGACTCAGGCTACGTACAGTATAACCACTGCAAGCACCCTATTCGATACCTAGGTAAAGCAACTAAGGTCACCACAATATAACCAATTCTCAGGGGGACAGTCTGAGGTGGGATCCATCGTATCGAAAGGGTAGCTAAGTCAGAAACTCAAGAGGCATAGATCCCTCAAGATCCCTCGTACATGAACAAATCCTGGAAATATATCCCACGTTCAGTCAGTATTGGAGGCCTATCTCCGCAACCAACCTCCCGTGACCTCGTGCTTAAATCTGGTTTGAGTAGAGCTTCTTGAGAACACTGATGTATATCATGGGTTTCACCACTCCCTGGTCAGACACATAATGTTGGTTCAATAGTCTTGGATTGTTAACTCACAATGATCTATTCCAAGACTCTAAAACCAAGCTAGTTAGTGCACCCTATAAAATAAAAATCGTTTCTAATCAATTTTAAGATTAAGCATTGATTTTAATGGCTCTAATTACTCAAAGGATATGGTCGTGAAAATGATGATGTATAAGACTCAATGGTATGCACAACCGAAAAACACTAGAATCATCTAATCAGTAAGAAAACATGACACCAATATGACAATCAATCCAACGGTTCAAAATAAAATGCAATCTCTTTAACTTTTCAATGCACAAGCAAGTCCTAGGTGAAATCACAAGCACTCAGATGCAAAATGCAGTACATAAATCAAATATTTTTGTGTTTTCTCTTATAAATGCAAGGAAAATGCAAAACAATGTTTGTTGTATTTTTTCAATATAATGGAATGAAAAAATGCAAGCAAAGTCCAACTATTCAGTAAATAAATGTAGAGTACATCAGGTAGACAACCCAGCAAAACCCAAATAGTAAGATTCAACCAAGCTAATGAGCTAGAAAACAAAAAATTGTGAAAAATTCAAAGCTCAAAAACTAAGAGAAAGAGGCTTTTCTGATCATGAACAGGGCATGGAAGAATTAGGAAAAAGGCTAACTAGGACTCAGGAACACTC
>BSBM01000397.1:13110000-13152500 GCA_027924585.1 Larix kaempferi | reverse complement strand
AGTTGTTTTTATTCTTTCCATTGCAGCCGAGCCTGATTCACCCACCGCGTGCGCGGAGCTACATCCAACCAATTTCACCATTTCCACTCAAAAACCATATTCATCCATCCACCAAGTACATTGGATAGGTAAATTCCATGTTGTTTGTCATTTTATTCATTGTTTTTGTCCTTTTATTCATTTTTGTTTGGTTATTAAATTTGTAATAATTCCCAAATTATTAAAATAATAGAGATTTTTTCAATTGTAGAGTGTAAATCTACACAATGAATGAACAAAATGTTAACATTGAGTTCGGTGGAACACAAGAAAACACAAATCTTGGAACTAATGAAAACCCTCAACAAAATCCAAATGCCCAAGAAAATTTTGACCAAGATGACTTGAACCATTATGTAAATGAAATGAGAGTGCACACTTGAGAACTAAGAAACACAGTCAAACCATCTCGAGTGTCCCTTTCTAGCTCAATTGAGAGCTCAATTGACTCCCTCATCCATTGACATCGCTAATTGAATAACATGACTGAATATAGAGCTAGGATGCGGGAGTATCACTCCATGGGAATTTATAAGGAGGAAATAAAAGATTTGAATATTACAAAGGCCCAATTGTACAGTATGTTCACCGATCCAAGAACACAACAACCACCGGACATTATAAATCCACATGTCTACATGTATTGGTGTCATTTCCAACCATGTAGGGACAACTGGATGCATAGGTGGTTCATGGTTTATGATAAACCTACCTGCAATAATAGGGAGGTTGAATAGTACTTCCTTCATCAACTGTGGGTTGAGTTTGCACTTGGTTTACATGTCAACTATTTTGACATAACCGAGTTCCAGGGTGTTGGGCGTGGCTCTACCCAAGGTCGACCTACTGCTAGGAGGAACCCACTGAGAGGGCCACCAGCTCCTAGGCACGAGCCCAACCCCTCTCCCCAACTGCCTCAGTTACCCCACAAACTTGATGAGATCGAGGACGCGATGAGGAGTGTTGCACATGGACTGCTTAGACACACTGCCTTTGTAGCAGCTACTATAGTGGAGAGAGAGGCTAACCCTGATAGAGACACAGGTGCAGGGCCTTCATAAGAGTGTCATGATAGACCTGTGACTGGTGGTAGCCATGTTGGGCCTTCTAGTTCGACGGGGACTGGTGGACTCCAGGAATGTGTACCTTAATGATAAAAGGAAGTCTGCAGAAGAATTTTTGAATTCGACAGTTTCGAACCTATTAAGCAGGTTCATCCTCAGGAGAAAATCTCACTCTTTTTAGCACGGGTGAATGAAGAATAAATACTGTTTGTTTAGTTTTTTAGGTTTAGGGTTTTTAGTCTTGATAGGAACATGTCGGTTTAGTTTTTAGGTCTTAGCATAATTATTAAAACAATTTAATAATTAAATTTTTTTAAGTTTAACATAACTGGAATATTGCTTTTAAATAAATAAATTATTATATAATTATCCAAAGTGTTAAAAAATCTGATTAATGTTTTAAATTTTTTGTAACACATTTCTTAGTGTATTATAATAGTATAAGTTTTAGTTTTTTTTAAATTTTTAATAACTTATTTATAATGTATAGTGCTATAATAAATTTTTAAGCTATAGTGTTTTAACAATTAAAAAAAAAAAAAAATTATGAGGAAAAGTATTTTAATAAAAAACTTTAATTTAAAAAAAAAAAATTAGTATAAATTTATTAATAATTAGAAAAGTTTATTAATAATATTAAATTCTAACTTCAAGGTTTGTAGTTATATTAAATAACTTGATTATTAGTTTTGAGCATAGTGTTAGGATCATTAATAAAATCAATGGCAAATTAAAGTGTATGTTATTTATCTATCTTATTATAATGTTCATTTATTTAAGTTACACTTAGTTGTTTCATAAATGTATGTCTTGTTGGATTTATTAAACTTAACTTGTTTTGAGTTTATGAATTATAGTTTTCCAAGCTTCTTTTAATTTGAAGCCATCATCCCAGTTGAAATTCCGTCTACATTTCTCGATTTCTATTGCTTCATGAGTTTTTCTATTATGATATTGAGGAACAATGGCTAAGACCTTAGAGTCTTCTAAGAAAATATGATGTTTTGTGTTATGAACATGTTCATCCATGGCCGAGTTCTTTATTCTTTCATGTCATAGCTTTGTGCTATGTTCCTTTAATCTAATTGCGATTGATCTACCAATCTCACCTATGTAGGCTTCGCCACATGAGCAAGGAGTTTTGTATACACCTTTTTAGTTTTTGGGATTGATAGGGTCCTTGGCTTTGTCAAGCATGGTTCTCAAGGAATTGGGAGGAGCAAAGGACACCATAATGTTATTCTTTTTTAGAACACTCGCAATCTTGTTAGTGGTGCCATGTATATATGGAAGGGTCATTCTAGGGCAGTTTTTATCAACTTCTTTTTTATTAATTTTATTTTTGTTCTTCTTTTTTATGTTGTGGAAGACTTTATCAACCTCTTTACCTTTAAAACCATTGTTTATGAGGGATCCTTTAAGGTGCTTTAGCTCATTTTCTAAGTGGTCTTTATTTGAGACTCGCCATGCACGTGTGGCTAGGGTGTTTATAATGCCAACTTTCTGGGCTGGATGATGGTGTGAGGTGGAATGGAGGTATCTATCCGTGTGAGTTTTCTTTCTGTATACTTGGTGAGAAAGAGACCCATTCAGATGCTTTGTGATAAGAACATATAAGAAAGGAAGGGAGTTATGTACTTCCTTTTCTATGGTGAATTTTATACTTTCACATTAATTATTCATATGGTTTAAGTACTCATTCAGTTTATCCTCACCATGTGGCCAATTACTAAAAATATCATCTACGAATCTGAGCCACCACTTTGGTTTATGTGGAAATGCATTGATTGCTTTATCTTCTAGATCTTCCATGAATAGATTAGAAACAATGGGAGAAAGTGGTGAGCCCATGGCAACCCATTCTGTTTGTTCATATATTTATCCTTGAAAGGAGAAGTAGGTAGAGTTTAAGTAAATCTGTACAAGTTTAGCTATCTCAGGCTTTGATACTTTTTTTATTACCTCTATAGCTCTGTCAATGGGAATTTTTATATAGAGAGCATACTCAACATTGTATTTGCACTATGAGATAATATTCGTCATTCTAAGTGTCCCATGTATTCTAAAGGATACTCTAAGAAAGCAGGAAGTATTGTTCTATGGAAACTGGGAAGCATGAAAATGACCTAAGAAAGTTGGATGTAGTATTCTATAAAAGTAAGAAATGAAGACATGTAAATCCTATTTCATGCAGGAAATGAAAGCATGTAAATCCTATTTTATTAAAGCGGGAAATGAAAGCATGTAGATCTTATTTTATTAAAGAAGGAAACAAAAGCATGTAAATCCTATTTTATTAAAGCAGGAAATGCAAGCATGTAAATCCTATTTTATTAAAGCAGGAAATGAAAGCATGTAAAAGGTTAACCTAAGAAACATGAATTTAATTTGAAGGGAGAAAATATCCATTTAGTTGTAATCACAAATCGTCATCTTCAAAGTAAAACAAATATAGATCTGATCTTATCTAAAAATGTTGTATAAAAAGTGGAAATGAAGATCGAAAAGTCACTCATGCAGATGGTAGCTACAGGGCTACGGACAATGTATTTCAGAACTACAGACGCAATACTAAAGAACTACAGAAGGAAAAACGATCACGCTGAAACCAAAATATGATGTTTGAATGAAATGCTGAAATTAATCCACATGCAATTATACTAGAAATAAATATTGAATGCATGAAAAATACCTGAAACAAAACGAAGAAATCCTGAGCTACATATTGAGGGGGCCCTCCCCAACACATATCATAGGAGGAAATGAAACTTATAAACTCACAAAATTAGAAAAACACTGGAGCTTCATTATAAATTCATAAATCCCATAATGGCTAGTAAAAACTGTAAAACTAAATGTATGAACTGTGAAAATGCTAAAATATTGTTTTCCAAAATATGTCGCAGACCCCCTTCTACTCAGGTCTCTCTATTTATTACAGCTTCTATCCTATTTTTGCATTGGAAATCATGAACCAAAATTTAGAGGATTATCCCCTACAAATTAGGGAAAACAGGAGTGTTGCGTCTCTAGTGATCCTCGTGGTCTTCAATCCGGAGCTCGGCACTGCCACTATCTATGTTATTCCTGCACTATTCCCACACATGGTTTGTTCACATGATTAGTTTAAATAAAATATCCTAAAACACAAAAAATAATAATAACTAAATCATTTCATCCCATTATCAATTAAATTTCCTTCTCCCCTACAAAAATGAGTGCCTTTTGATCATTCCATTACTTAGGTGTGCCATAATGGAGTCTATGGAATACCTATATCCTGGACTCATCAAGGAAAATGCCACATCTTTGTCCCCATTGCAGGCACACTAGCCCTGGCTTGATTGAGGGTTGTTATAAGGAGTAGGTTAACACTTTTTTTAATGTGTTTTCAATCATCACTTGATAATTTGTAAAGTAATTTTAAAGTATCTGTGCTTGAGTTAAACTATTATTTCAATGTACAACTATTTAGAGCTAATATGTTGTCATGGGAGAAGGTAGCATATCCCAAACCGGATGCAACAATGATAGCTGCAACTGAAATTGCAACACCTCACACGAAGGTATTTTCAGTACCCCACACAATATTGTTATTACTTATAGCATTTATTTTTTTATGTATTTATATTTATGACATACATGATGATAGTTCGTACAATATTTTTTAATATTTTGATTGACTGAATAATTACTTGTTTAATATGTTTATAACATGCATGCATTTTGGTGTCCACAGGTATGCACGGACTATGATGACCATCCATCTCCTCCAGGGGTTGTAAAATCACCATATACACAGGTACAATGTGTAGTTAACAACGCATTTAATTTGAAATGTTATGACATACTATGGCTTAACTTGATTTTTGTATACTAAACTATGATATTAAAAATTTGTAAGCAGGGGCCACCAACAACGACATGCCACTTTAGTCCCATGTTTCCACCCTCTCCCATGAGTCACCCCCCTCGCTTCCATCCAGACCCCTCCCTCCTTCCATCACCTCCCTTCCATCCACCCTCCCCTCTCCGTCCATACTCCCCCCTCCATCCATCCTCCCCCATCCGTCCATGCCCCCCATCTGTACATCCCCCCACATTCATCCATACCCCCCCTTCTATCCATCCTCCCCCATTCGTCCATGCCCCCCTTCCATCCATCTTCCCCCCTTCGTCTGCAACCTCCCTTTTATCCATCCTCCTCCCTCTATCCAGGACCTCCCTCCCATTCACCATACCTCAACATCCCCCCTAGCCCTTTTGGTTTGACACCCCCTATTGTACAGCTGGTAGGGGTTCATCATCCACGACGTCCTCCTCCACCCCATACCACCATGTCCTCTTCCACCATATCATCTCTAGTTCCCGCAACTATTGTGGCAACTACTATTCCATTATCTTCCCAAGTATCTACAATGGTTGCAACCATAGTTTCTACATCTATATCTCCCCCCCCCATGACTACATCAGAGCAGGTTGTCCAGCCAACTGCTCCACCTGCTAGCCCAGAAATCCAGCCATGTCCATTGTCGGAGGTGTTCACGGTGAGAATTAAGTTAATTTATGAAAATGTTTTGATGCATTAACCAAAATTAATTTAAGCAATTATTATTTTTCAATAAAATGATTGTCGTAAATGTTGTAGGGGGGGATTGCTTAGAGGCTCAGCAGATCCAGGACACCTACCTCTCGTCTCTTACTCGCATCAAAGGTGAGTTATTTAATATTTGAATTGTACATTCATTTTATAAATGTGGTAAATGTTACAAATGCTTGAAAATGATGGTATCTTATATCATTTGTTTCAGAGCATGGAGAGACGGTCTACTCCTAGACGGAAGAAGACCCGAGATACCAGTATCTCCAAGAAGAGGAAGATTGATTTTGGAGATGCGCTTGGGAGTAACCAGGGTGGTCACAATGCTTGACACACCATGTTATGTACATTAGCCATGATGTGGCACCTTTGGGAACCGGTTTCCATGTACTTTGTATCTACGACACAGGTTTCCATGTATTTTGGATCTATGACACGAGTTGTCGGATTTTGTATAGGGCACAACAACAAAACCCTAGCTCCGGAGATGGAACAATAGGACCATTTATGAGACTTAGAGGTATGGTGTGGGGGGGGGGGGCTAGCTGAAACTTGACATCCTAGATCCATCGGAATCGACGGATTTGCGATCAGAGTCACAGTTTTGTTGCTATGGGAATTTTGGTCTGCCACCCCAGGGCCATTCAGGGACACTTTGAGGAATTGCTCTGGGGTCACAAAACCCAAACTGGCGAGTGGAACAGGGTTCCTTCAGCTCCCGCATGTGCACGTGGAGATTATGGATGTGTTCACGATGTACATGCACACCCAGGAGCATTTGGATCATAAATGAACTTCTTAAGCAATATTGGAATGGCCTTCACTGAGCAGAACCCTAACTCCAGAGATGGCACAATAACACTGTTTCAAAGAATTTGAGGCATGGTGTGGGGGGTCTCCTAGCTGAAACCCAGCATCCTATATCCATTGGTATAGATGGATTCACGATTGGAGTTACGGGTTTGCTGCTACGGGCATTTTGGTCCTGCACCCCGGGGCCATTTAGGGACACTTTGAGGAATTGCTCTAGGGGCACGAAAGCCAAACCGATGAGCGGAACGAGGTTCCATCGGCTCCCTCACATGCATGTGGCCATTATGGACATGTTCACGATGTCCATTGCATTCCCGGGAGCCTTCGGATTGTAAATGACCCCCTTGAGCAATATTGGAATGGCCTTCACTAAGAAAAACCCTAGCTATGGAGGTGGCACAATAGAACTGTTTCTGAGACTTCGAGGCACAATGTGGGGGGTCCCATAGCTGAAACTTGATGCCCCAGATCCATCAGAATCGATGGATTCACGATCGAAGTCATGGTTTTGCTGCTATGAGCACTTTTATCGAGCACCCTGGGGCCATTCAAGTACACTCACGGAACCCGACTGGGGAGCGAACATGGGTTCCGTTAGCTCTTGCATGTGCACGTGGCCATTTTGGACATGTTCATGATGGCCACGCATGCTCGAGAGCCATCGGATTGTAAATGACCGCCTTGAACAAGATTATAATGGCCTTCACTGAGAAAAACCCTAGCTCTGGATATGGCACAATAGCATCATTTTAGAGACTTCGAGGAATGGTGTGGGGAGTCCCCTAGCTAAAACATGACGTCCTGGATCCATCGGAATTGACGGATTCACAATCGGAGTTATGGTTTTGCTGTTGCAGGCATTTTCATCGAGCACTCTGAGGTCATTCAGGGACACTTTTAGGAATTTCTCTAGGGGCATGCAACCCAAACCGGTGAGCAGACTTGGGTTCCGTCGGCTCCCTCTCATGCATGAGGAAATTTTAGACATGTTCACAATGGCCATGTATTCTTGGGATCCTTTGGATGATAAATGACTCCCTTGAGCAAGATTAGCATGGCCTTCACTGAGCAAAACCCTAGTTACTGAGATGGCACAATAACACCATTTTCGAGACTTCGAGGAACAGTGTGGGGGGAGACCTAGCTGGAACCTAACATCCCAGATCCATCAGAATCGATGAATTCATGATCGGAGTCACGGTTGTGGTGTTGCAGGCATTTTCGTCAGGCACCACGTGGCCCTTCAAGGACACTTTGAGGATTTGCTCCGGGGTCATGGAACCCAAACCAACGAGCGGACTTGGGTTCGAGCAGACTTGGGTTTAGTCAGCTTCCACATGTGCATGTGGCCATTATGGATGTGTTCACAATGGCCCTGCACGCCCGGGAGCCTTCAGATACTAAATGACCCCCTTGAGCAATATTGGAATGGCCTTAACTGAGCAAAACCCTAGCTCTAGAGAGGGCACAATAGCACCATTTCTGAGACTTTGAGGCACAGTGTGGGGGACCGCCTAGCTGAAAGCCAACACCCTAGATCCATCGGAATCGACAGATTCGCCATCGGAGTCACACTTTTTTTGCTACGGGAATTTTGGTCGGACACCTCGGGGCCATTCAAGGACACTTTGAGGAATTGCTCTGGGGTCACGGAACCCAAACCGACAAGCAGAATGGAGTTCCATCAGCTCCCACACATGCACGTGGCCATTTTGGATGTGTTCATGATGGACATGTACACTTGGGAGCCTTCGGATCATAAATGCCCTCCTTGAGCAATATTGGAATGGCCTTCACTAAGAAAAACCCTAGCTCCAGAGATGGCACAATAGCACCATTTTCAAGATTTCGAGGAACAGTGTGGGGGGTCCCCTAGCTTAAACCCGATGTCTCGAGTCGATCAAAATCAGGGGATTTGTGATCGGAGTCATGGTTTTGCTGCTACAGGCATTTTGGTCCGGCACCCCTGGGCCATTCAAGAACACTTTAAGGAATTGCTCCGGGGGCACGAAACCCAAATTGGCGAGTGGAACAGGGCTTTGTGAACTCCCACACGTGAACGTGGCCATTGTGGGCATGTTCATGATGGCCACACACACCCCGGAGCCTTCGGAGCATAAATGACCCCCTTGAGCAATATTGGAATGGCCTTCATTGAGCAAAACCCTAGCTCTGTAGATGGCACAATACCACCGTTTTCGAGAATTCGAGGCATGGTGCAGGGGGTACCCTAGCAGAAACTGACATCTTGGATCCATTAGAATTGACGGATTTGTGATCGGAGTCACGTTTTTTGATGCTACGGGAAGTTTCGTCAGTAAGCCTGGGGCCATTCAGGGACACTTTGAGGATTTTCTCTAGGGTCACGGAACCCAAACCGGTGAGTGGAATTGGGTTCCTCCAGCTCCCACATGTGCACGTGGCCATTGTGGACATCTTCACAATGGACATGCATGCCCGGGAGCCTTCAGATTGTAAATGACCCCCTTGAGCAATATTAGAATGGCCTTCATTGAACAAAACCCTAACTCCGGAGATGGCACAATATCACCATTTCTGAGACTTCGAGACACAGTGTGGGGGTCCCCTAGCTGAAACCCGACATCTTGGATCCATCGAAATTGATGATTCTTGATCGAAGTCACGGCTGTAGTGCTACGAGCATTTTTTTCGAGCACCTCGGGGCTATTCAGGGACACTTTGAGGAATTGCTCCGGGGGCACGAAACCCAAACTGACAAGAAGACTTGGGTTTCGTCGGCTCTCATATGTGAACGTGGCTATTATGGAAGTGTTCACTATGGACACGCATGCCCGAGATCCTTCAGATCGTAAATGACCCCGTTGAGCAAGATTTCCATGGCCTTCACTAAGCAAAACCCTAGTTACTGATATGGCACAGTAACACCGATTCCGAGACTTCGAGGCACGGTGTGGGGGGCCCCTTTGCTGAAACCCGACGTCCCGGATCCATCGGCAGTAACGTATTCATGATGGGAGTCATGATTGTGGTGATATGGGAATTTTGGTGGGGCACCTTCTGGCCATTCAAGGACACTTTGAGGATTTGCTCCGGGGTCATGGAACCCAAACTGGAGAGTGGAACGGGGTTCCGTCAGCTCCCACACGTGCATAAAGGAGCTTTCAAACTACCATATAGGACATGTCTTGGGGTTGTTTGGCACCCAAGTTTTGATACATATGAAAAATGGCTAGGTAAATGTTGCTAATGAGATGAAATGAGGGTTGTGCTTGCTTAAATCCCTAAGGGAACACCTCACACAAGAGGTCATACACTTATAACCACATCATGATGATCTGTAAGCTATTGAGACAATATTGAGAATATGTGAGCCATTATAGAGTAACACCTTTGACCTCCTAATGTTATATAAACACATAAGAAAGTGTTTTACCATAAGTCAAATAGAGAGGATATTCCATAACACTAGTACCAACTGGATGTCTCCATTTTTATATGGCTGTAATACCCCTATTTTGGACTTTGAACCCCTATTATATTTCTACTAAGTATTATTTCATTTATACTTAGGAAAGTTTAGAAATCTACTAAAGAGGTTTCTATTGACCATGTGGACCAGCACATTAAAGAAGGAGTCACAGTCGCCTAAGGTTGGAGGGAAAATGCCACTTAATAATAAGAAGAAGAAATTATTATTGGAGACAATTGGAAAACCCTAAAGAAAAGAATTGAGATATTAATGAATTAAAAGAATTCATAAAATGAGGAAAATTCCCCTAAGAGAATAAAAGGTGAAAACTCATTGAAACTCTCATTATTCATTATGCATTGTTCACAATCTCATGAGCTGAACACACAAGAGCAATGGGAATGGGAAACAAACCATGAGACAAATGAAGATTGGTGAGGGAGGACAAATTTGGGAGAACCAATCTGGTCTGAAGCCAAGTGATTGTGGGCATATTTGGGAGGACCAAACTGACCTAGTTTAAGAGAAATCATTCAACTTGGTATGAGCTTGGCCACTTAATTGTGTGCAGGTAGGAGAACTACTCCAAGCTGCGGGAGTACTGCATTTACCTGAATAGGCTATGAATTATTGATTCTCTTAATGGCTAAGGCTTAAAAGCCCCTAGAGCACCCTAGAGCTCAGGAGTACTGAGTTGGGTGTTGGGTTGCCTGCTGGTTTGAAATATCCTGAATAACTTGGGGAAATAACAAATTAAGGGAAACTAAAATTTATACTCTACCCGGGGGACTATGAACTCAGCTCAGGGGTGACCTAAGATCAAGGAGATCTTGCTGGTCAAAGGCTGGGAGGTTTGTGCTTGGTTCCACTAGTCAACAGATTCAAATAAGTGCTTATATTATGAACTTGCAGAGTATTTGTTTTAGAACAATATTTGTATATGTTTATGGATATATCTGATTTACAGTTGAATGGTATATGCATCATATCTGACTATATATGTATTGTTTCTTGTATATTATGAGCTTGAATCTCAACTAGACATCTAGATCTATGAAATGATTTTATCTAATGATCATCTTTAAGGATCTGGAACATTTTTGTTATGGGCTGGCTGTGAAAATGCTTGCATTCTATTTGCAGTAGATATAAAGCATTAAGACCCCTATATTGTTTAAAATGTTTACAGTAGCTGACACTATGCTGATATGAATCATGTGTTAACCTAGGGTTTAATTAGACATGTTTCATATTGCATAGTTGCTATATTTAACTATATTCCAGTATTTAATAAGGATCTTATGTCTTGCATTGTAAAGATGGATGCATTCGGTGGTTGTAATGATGGGTAGTCCTGCACAATGTTAGCATGCAAATCACAAAATATACGTCTATATGTATAATAATAGTACTCAAATTCTACATGGTATCCACAAAAACATGTGTTGCGATCAATGCAAATTCTAACATACTAGGGTTTGCATTTTTCAAAGGACCTTTGGCCCAAGTTCAATTGTGTGTGCTCATTCTTGAACATCTCATAGAGTTTTGTTTGTGTCATGTCAAGGAATGGCTTGAAATGGGGTTCACACCCCTTAACACCTTTTCTCAACTTTAACACATCTCTTTGATTCGATGACGGTCTAGTGTTATCATGCCAAAAAAATTGTACTAGTTCTTTAACAACATCAATAAGATTCATGTCTGAATGAGGTAACCTACCAACAAAGGCCCAACAATATTTTTGGCCCGAGCTTTCAAGTTTTTCTCTAATAGAAGAATAATTTTGAAGAGACTTTCTATCTACTTTAAATATTTTACATTTGTGTGACAGCAGGTGACGTTTCCTTGTGTATTTGTCTACAATCGATTCCGACAGTACACAACGGGATGTATTAAAATATTTTGTATGAGAAGTTTTTCCAATCAAATTAAATGCAGATTGTAGATTTCTAACAACGTGATTGTTGGCCTCTGAACTTATAAGTAACTTTATGCCCAAAATTCTCCTAACATGAGCTAGACAATGTGATTTTAACAAATCCAGAAACAATTGACATTTTGTTGCATCGGTTTTGGATTCAAAAATTTCTTTGATTATCCTGTTAGAATGGAAATCAATAGTGCATTTGGGAAACTTACCTTCATGTCCTGAAAATGAACTTTCATCCACATGAATACATCTAGGATTTCTTCGTCGTCCGCGATATAGTCGAGGAAAGGGAGTTGGAAAGGAAGTACGAGTGTCATCACTAGTTTGTTGTGGCCCTTCATTAACAATTTGGTCCTGCAAGGGAGTGTGTTTGACATTTGTGTGCTCTTCTTGAGGATGTTTCCAATTAACATCTTTCTCAACATCCATCCCTTCATACTTGACATCAAGCAAGATTTGATTGACTTCAACCACTTTGTCATTGCTTGTTGATGGATCTAAGGCACTAACATTTTGATGTCTATGCTTTTCTATGTACAACCTGGCCTTTTCTCTTATCTCATGGGCCTTTTCATGGGGTGGCTCCTTCCTTCTACACTTTCTTTTATTATTGCGTCTGTTTCCCATATTCAATAAGTTTTTTAACAAAACAAAATATCACCCGTGCAAGAATGAACAATAAATAATATATTAAAAATCGATGTGTATGATTATGAAAACTTGATGTAGCAATTGATTATGTACAACAACATCTAGTGAGAATGTTTTCATATAATCTTGAAAGCTATTGAGAATTCACTAGATATAACAACATCACCTCTAGGAACTCAATTGGATGGTATTGGATGGTGGTATGGGATGTTGGTAGGAGCACATTCCCTACAAAAGGAGAAGCTCCTACACACTTCATTTTCATGTTTTGGATGAAGGAAAATAGCCCCAAAATATTAAGAGTTTTCAATTCTTTAGTTGTTTGCGTGAGTTGTTGTAGTGAAATCATGAGGAATTCAACAAATGTTTGTGTACTGGATGGAGTTATGTGATTATAAAAGGTTATTGGTGGTGATGCAAGCAAGTTTTTTTTATTATCTTCATGAAAGGTTGAAAGCATTGCTTGGTGCATGTTGTAGTTTTTTTGTGGTAAGATGTTTTTATTGTCCATGTTGAAGATTAAGAAGACTAAAATACATTTATCATACAATTCATGAGGAAAAACTAAAATAGAGACAATTCAAACAAAGTGAATGAAGATTAAAATACATTTAACAAGAGGAAGAGGTCACCATACCTCAAGGATTATGTTTTCTCTTTGATTCAAATGTAAAATTCTCTTTTGATGTATCCACTATATGTAAGAAGAGTTCAAGTGTGTCCAAGTAGCATGAGAATTCAATCCAAGGAGCCAAATAGAGTGCAACTGTTGTGTATTCAATCAAAGGATCCAAATAGAACCCAACTGGTGCGTATTCAATCCAAAGAGCCAAATAGAGCCCAAACTGTTGTGTATTCTATCCAAATTGTCAAAGAAACACCAAATGGTGTGTGACTTCAATCCAAAATGCAAATGGTTGTTGGACTGTGCATGAAAACAACGAAAAGCATGCGTGGAATGAGAGAAAAAATGTAGGAGAAGAGCATGGCCTATTTTCTGAATTTTATGATTAGTAGTGATGCCCACACGCTCCTAGCGTGTGTGCTCATTTCTAGCGCCTGCACGCCCCTATTGAACATTGCTTAGCTCGGTGGGTAACGTTTACTTCATTTATTTCCCAATAAATCGATATGTGTCGGTTTATTCCTAGAGCCCCTTGTTGATGTATTTGTAACTTCGGAAGATATTCACTTGTATATTGTATGTATTACAGTACCTTATTGTATCCCCAACGGAGATGTATTATTCCTCTGATTGGAAGTGTCGTCATGTGTACTTGCAAGTGTCGCAAGTTATATTGTAGGTGTCGTAACTTATACTTGATGGGTTATTAGACCACCTTGATGGGGTCGGCCCTGTATGAGTCATGTGGGTCAAAGGGTTATTAGACCACCCTAGAGGGGTCGGTCCAGTCAACATTATGTTAAGTGGTTAAGTTGAGTCCGAGTTGAGTAAAGGTCAAGTTAAGTTAGTGTATAAATAGAGAGTGTCTCTCTCATTTTACACATTCTATTATTCACTCACTTCACATTAGTGAGAGAGAGGAGGATTGCGCACAAGTGGAGGAGGAACATGCTACTGAATATATCTATTTATTGGGTTTGAGCATGGTTATCCTTTTATTGATGCTTATTCTATCTCTAAGGAAGTTGCGGGGTTTTTCACCTTCTTGGTTTTCCCCGGTGAAATGTTTTGTGTCTTGTGTCTCTTGTCTCTTATGCTTGAAATACTGTACATGTTATTCTTTCAGTTAATATCCTAGATCTATTGAATTAAATGATGAAAAAATAACATGATATCATAGCTATCCTGAAGGAAGGCATGGTATGGCATTTATGACACTTGTTGCACTTGTGACAAATTGGAAGCTAGGGCTTGATATAGAAAAAACTAGCCATCATAGGACTTTCGCTATAAATCCATTTTGGAAAAGGTTCAGGTTCTGAAAATTTTATAGGTCAAAGGTAACATCCCCATGTAACTTGCTTCTGAAGCAAAACATCTATTTCATTGTACTTTTTGTTTAATGATCCGTACAATCTAGGGTTTCTGCCTCTTCTAGATCTCAGTCATAAACAGGTGACCTAGGAAAAAAGGTCACAACTTGGGCTAGGAAGCTTCAAATGAAATTCAGTAAAATGTGATAGGTAGGGAACGGACTGTACTTTCATAGGTCCTCTTTTCAAAGGCCAAAGTTCAACCAATGACACGTGGCACTTCGTACAAGTTCGCTCTCCTGTTTTATCCCATAAACAGGTCACATTGCGACACTTGGCATAACTCTCTCTCAGAGAATCCAATTGACGTTGGACCTGTGGGGTTGGAAAGATGACAGGTCCGACTACCATAGGATGAAGTTTCAGATGCCGTGGATTCGTAATTTCAGATATGCACCAGAAACAATCAGATGCATATTTTTGTCAAAACAGAATTGGATTCTGAGCACCTTCATTCTTGGCTTGTCACTGCTGCAGGAATTTAGGGCTTCAAAGAAAGTTGGAATTTTTTGAATCGGATTCCACGGATGAATGATCCTCAACAAAATCAAAATTTAGAGACCAAGATCAATTTTTTTGGTGGGGAAGAAGGCCGGTCTTGATCAAACCCTAGTTCGGGATTTTGATCGGAAAGGTTGAAAATTAGGGCTTCTACAAAAGTTGAATTTTTTGAAATCCGTGACCATGGCTGGAAGCTCCTTAGAAAAATCAAAGTTTAGAACACAAGATCGAACCTTTTGAATAGGAAGAAGACTAGGATTTATCAAACCCTAGTTCAAGATCTTGTCTAGAAGATCCAAAAGTTTCAAAGGCAATTTTGAGGGGTCAAATTTTGGAGTTTTCAAAATTGAAGTATACCAGCTTGATCAACTCTGCAAGGCACATCTTTTCATCCAATCAGAATTTTGAAATTCAAAGTTTGAATTTTTAGGGTTTCTCTGTCAAACCCTAATCCAGCTCCAAATCCAGTTTCAGCAAATCAAAGTGGATTGGGTTAATCCTAGAAGAGAATGAATTGGACACCTACATAAGTGAAGAAGTTCCAGTTTCAGAGGGAGATGAGGCTAAGGCCTTACATAAGAAGACTATAAGAAATCGCGATAGGTATGACTAATAGGTATGTTTTGAAATCTGTTCATGATTAATTTTATGATATGTTTGTCTTCATATTATTTAGGTTAGTACAATCTTGATTAATGTTAGACTTGTCTTATCACCCTAGTAAAAGTATGAATGAATGCATGTGAATGATAGAATACATTAATTGATTAGAGTTATGACACTTATGATTGTACTAATGCACTGTGGTATTGTATGAGGATGATGTCGTCCACTAACATGAAAGGTACAAATCAAGTTCTAGATCAATAACATATGACCATGGTGACATGAATACAAAGACTCATCCATAGTCATGGATCACATAGAAGCTCTACTTACGAGGTATGTATAATTTTGGTTCTACAATGGTTAAACTATGAGATATGCAGGTTACTAGCACAAATCATTGAAGAGAACAAGAAGACATTATATGGATATGTTAGACATAACTAGCAAGTATGATAATCTAGGTATGTTTTTCCTATATCAAGTTAGAATCCTACCTTATGTTAGAATCTTATACTTTTGTATGAATGATTATTCTCGAAGTTAAAAGTTTAAGTAATCAATAATTTATGCATATTATGTTTCTTACTTTGATTGATGATATGACTAACCAGAAGAGTCCTATGGTCAATAAGAATATGCATGAGTAATCGAAGTCCTCCCTGAAACCTTGAATACTAATGCTTGTGATAAATTACTTGTGTATGAAATAATCATGACCATACATGTTAAGTTTATTTAGGATCATAATGTTTTGATAGTATTGAGATTATACTAATGAATGTATGATTATGTATGAGATATTGAGGATGACACAATCATGACACTAGTGCACACTTAAGCATGCATACTGGTCCAGGATGAATACAAGTTCAAGGATAGGTAATCCAGGAAGCAAAGATCAAGAGGGATCACACTCCATTTGTTCCTGCAAGGAAGCAAAGATCAAGAGGGAGCTCACTCCAGTAGTTCCTGCAAGGAAGCAAAGATTGAGAGGGAGTCCAATCAACAACTAAACAAAGATAAGTATTTGAATTGTCATTTCTTGTATATATGATTACTTAAATGATGTTGTCCAGTCATGTACATACTTATGTTCCTAGATTTAGGATGTATATTATGCATATTAGAAAAGTTGCATTAATGAACAAGATACTACTGATATGCAAGTAATGGGTAAGTGGCCAATGGTACTATACAACATTCCATTGCTACTTATATAGAATGAAACCTCTTTGTTAACATGTTGGGAGTTGTGCACACTCTTAACAATGTTTTGGTATAGATGAAAGGCATCTAGAAAGTTACGGGATATGGATAAATGTTGTATTGAAGCATTGGCTAAAACAATTGCATGACTGTATGACATATGTTCTTATGTGTAAGATTTTATTTTGAAAAACTATGAGAAGTTTCTAATCATGCAATTGAAATTGACTTGTAGGAAAGATCGTGTACAATCGCTTACAAGGACAACAACATTTGCTCCAACAATGAAGTTCAAGAAAACTATCTATTGAAGATATTGAAGAATCTAAAGTTCCCAAGATCTAGGATGAAGTAATGGAAGAATGCCATGATCGAGAAGTACTAGTCGATCATGAAGAATAATGTCTGGGATGTGGTCCCGAGACCAAAAGGGAAGTTTGTTGTGACTTCCAAATGGATCCAGAAGATCAAGCATGCTGCAGATGATAGCATAGAGAAATACAAGGCCAAGTTGTGGCTCGTCGCTTTTGCACCTGTAGCGAGATACAATTCCATCAGAACAGTACTTGCTTTGGCTGCAGTGATGAAGTGACAGATACACCAGATGGATGTCAAGACAGCTTTCTTGAAATGGTGTAGTCGAAGAGGAAGTGTATGTGGAGAAGCCACTCGGTTTTGAGACACATGATAGGGATTCATATGTGCGCAGGTTGGAGAAAGCCTTGTATGGATTGAAGCAAGCTCCTAGGACTTGGTATGGGAGGATAGACAAATTTCTATCCAGTTTGGGCTTTACAAAGAGTAAGGCGGATTCCAACCTTTACTACAAGGTTGAGGAAGGCAATCCAGTGATACTACTATTGTATGTGGATGAGCTATTTGCTACAGGTGAGGATAGATTGATTGCTGATACAAAGAGGAAGCTTGCTGCTGAGTTCAAGATGAAGGACTTGGGGATGATGCACTACTTTCTAGGCATGGATGTGTGGCAGACTGCAGATGGAATCTTCCTTGGACAAGGAAAGTATGTAGTAGATATCCTGAAGCAGTCCGAGATGATGGAATGCAAGGCCATGGCCACACCTATGGTATCGAACCTAAAGCTTTTGTGTGATGCTTCATTTGAAACGGTTGATGTCACGGTGTATCGTTAAATGATTGGGTCCTTGATGTACCTGATGAACACGAGACCAAATATTTGCTTTGTGGTGAACACATTGAGCCATTTCCTGACGGATCTGAGAGGTGTTCACCTGGTTGCTATAAAGCATATTTTGAGGTACCTAAAGGGTATGGTTGATTATGGGCTCAAGTATGATGCGAATCAAAAATTTAACCTGGAGGGTTACGTTGATTCAGATTGGGCAGGCAGTGCTGCAGATAGGAAGAGCACTTCTGGATGCTTCTTCAGTATGGGATCAGGTGTGATGTCTTGGTTTAGCAGGAAGCAGTGCTACGTAGCACTGAGTACAGCTGAAGCAGAGTATGTCGCAGCTTGTTCAGCTAGTTGTGAGGCAGTATGGCTGTTATACCTCTATGTTTCACAGTGCCACATCTCCATCACAAAACAAGTTGACGACACTTTCCCTACTGTTTTAAACCATCCAGAAGAGACAGATGATGAGTCAAACTTGAAGGTGAATCTACCCTGACAAGTTTTGACCCACCTTGGACTTTATCTACATACACTACCGCGCCTTGCTCATCTGTCAAAACGCGGTACTAGACACTACCGCGCTATGCTCTTTTCCCGAGATGCGACAGTGCCGCATTCTGTAGAGACTGCAGAACGCGGTACTCTTTTAATAGCCTTTTTCCCTTGGCTTGTGGGATTTTGTATTTTCGAAGATAATGGAAGATTGGGGTCCCTGATTCAATCTCAACTCATCTCCTTCGATTAGAAACCCTGATCCACTTATCTCTCCTTAGATCCACCCATCTCTCTTGTTGGTTAACCTCACCATTCACTATAAAAGAGAGGCATTCCATTGGGAAAGGGGAGGACTCTTGAGAGTACCAAACTTATGGTCTTGCAGCATTGTGGAGATAGCTAGAGGAGAAGACACTTGGAGCTGGAGGATTGGCTTGGGCATCAAGCACCTTTTGTAAGTATTCTTCAAGTTGTAATGGAATAACTTGTCTTGTTTTCCCGAATCATTTGTGTTAATCTTGTTTTAATGATATGATTTGTATCTTTCATAAGATTTAGATTCTAACTCATGTTTCAGGTTGCTAGAGAATAGTGTATTCTTGTGTCTTAGTTCTATTTTGACAGGTTCATTCGCGAGGGCTTGGAGATTGGAGCAACTACAGGAACAAGCGTCTGGATAGAAGGTTAGTTAAACTTCTTCTACCCTTTCTAGCATTCTAATCTTGAGATATTTGTTAGATCTAGGGATTCAAGGTAGCATTTGTTTTGACTTGTTTCTTGCTTTAGAGTTAGTTTAAAGTCTGCTTTAAAGTTAAGAGAGTTTTGGCTTATCCGTAGGACAAAATTCTACATAACAAGAATGGCGACTCCACTGGTTTTGATTACTGCTTGATTGATTTAGTTCACTGTCACTCATCTGCTGATTGTGATTTGTCTTATTACACTTCAAACCAATTTGAATCTTGGTCCTTTTTGACCTTTATTCACCCCTCCTTGCAATATTTATCTCCCTGTTTGATCACTGAGTCCCCTGGGTCAGCAACAACCCTGAAAACTTTATTTTTTCTTCTCAAGTTGCGCTTTTTCCTTCCCTTGCCACAGTACCACGCCCTCTGAACTGCCTCCAGCGTGGTAGTACCGTGATCTCTGCTTTAGTACCAGAGCGGTACTGTCACAGTGCCGCGCTTCAGCCAGACCATCACCCACGGTAGTGTCTGCAAGCTTTTAAATTTTTTATCTTTGCTTGGTTTCCTGAGTTTCTCTCTGCCTTAGGTAGTCTTTACTGTTGCCTGTTAACATCCTGGTTAATTTCCAGTCTGCATGGTGTGCTTATTACCCAGCTTGTGAGCTTGATTGTTGATTGAATTAGTGGCACTTTTGACATATGGGTCATTTTTCCAGTTTGATTGCATTGACTTGATTTTTTCACCACAACCAATTCAACGCCACTGTTCTCTGTTACTGAATACTGTAGTTTTTACAGTCATATTATCATTATCATTTTCAGTAAATTAAAAAGATTATTAGTTGAGAGCAAATTGAAAAAGTCTAGTGGTATTTTGCATAGGGAAATGAACCATTGATTTTGCCACATAAATTCTCATTGTAGAAGCATTGTAGATTGTAGAATCAGTGCATTGAAAAGAGTGTTTACTTCAGTTTGGCTTTGTTTACAAATAAAAAAGAAAAGAAAAATCTTTTACTTTGATTGCTTGTGAAAATTTTCATGCATATTTGATCGAAGAAACTCTATCTTTACCTTAGCTATATTTCATCGAAGACAAAGGCTTATTTGTGATTCATTCTCATTTGCATGGTTTGAGTCGTCATAACACCATCAAGTTTCACGTCCACTACCTGATTGAGTAAAGACAGCCACTAAAATTAATCACCCTAATTAAACCAACTTTAACCTCACTTGAGGAAATCAAAAGAATTTGGTAGTTAGGTAGGACACCGGGGATAGGTATCAAAATAATTCCCCCGTGTCGCTTTCATCTGAGACATAGTCGTTGTCTTTAGGGAACTAAAATCCTCTAGTACTTACTGACACGGTCACAGCTAGTTTGTGGAGGGGCCTCCTGACTGTTTCCAACTTTCAGGGGTTAAACGGCCGCGAGATTGAGAACCGGACGGACTCTGTGGAATACCGCACTCCACTTAGCCCTAAGGCAACATCGATCGCTGTCTTCTTCGGAAGGCTGAAGTGCCCAAAACCTTTTCCGACGTGTCATGAACGAGGTGGCTTAGTATCTATTCTACTAGGGCTCTTTTACCCAGAATCCCTTTCGGTAGAGGGATATCCTTCTTATATCGGTCTCTCATGTTGTATTGTTCGACTTGGATTTTATCACCTTGCGAAGGATACAGCCTGTTGAGGTCTCCAGCTCTTAGTTAGGAGTTTGCTTGCTATCTCATCTTTGTAGAGGGTCATTTTTTCTTTATAGGGACTGCTTGTTGGCATTCTGTCCATTTTTGTTGATCAGCTCGCTTATTGAGACACCGGTCTCAGTATAGATTTTAGAGCTTGCTTTTTTGGCCTGTGAGCCTTGCTTTTTCTAGCTCCTCTTCTGCACACTCGGTTGCATTAGAGTTTTTGAGTTCTTTGTTTACGATACTGCCCCCCGACTTTCATTTTCCTGTCATCATGTCAGATCTACCACGAAGATCACGAAGACAACAGGGCCAAAGCCCTCCACCACCACCACCGCCACAGACTACTGGTCCACATCCATCATGCATTCCTGCTCCTCCTGGCCGTGGTGCTGGTCGAGGGAACATTCCACTGCCGATACGTACAACGGCTTCAGTTCCACCCGTAACTGCCATTCACAGCACAGTCTCAGAATCTATTGCAGCTTCTGCAACCACTAGCATATCTGAGACCTCCACTGTCACTTCACCCACTGTCATCCCAGATTTATCTGTCACAGTGGACATAGTTACCACAACTAAACCTAGTACAACCCAAAGTACTAGACCCGAGGTCATCCTTCTACCGGATGTCAGCACCTCCCATCCATCAGACACTTTTTACCATGATACAGATGGATCTGTTGGCACCACAGAAGGGTCCGACCAGGACATACCTGGCTTGATTTCAGTCCCAGGCGGATACGTTGAAATCATTGAAGATACTCGACTTCCTGACACACCCTTTGAACCTGATTATGGTTTCATCACTTCCTAGGCAGATCTTCCGCCTGTTATCACTACGTCACCCAATGTTCACCCGCAGGAAACGAGTTCTTCTAGCAACGTACCTCGTACTATTACTCTACCCAACCTCCCTCCGGGACATGAAATCATGGCTTCCATCTAGTCTAGTATGGTTAGCCTAGCGAACTCTCTGTTAGCATCGGCACGGTTTAGATGCAGCACAGAGCAAATGCTCTCGTCAGTCTCTCGATATCCCCCTGACACTCATCCTTCTGACTATAGGGATCCCAACATCCCGTCTAGCGCGGAGTTTCGACACTCCTTTGCAGACGGCACAGGACCTTCGGATGTTACCATACCTAGGTTCCTGCCAGATCCCCAAAACCTTTTCTAGGACATGAACTCGGACCCAGTTTTCGAGGGTCCTCCTATCATTGAACATGTCATGGATGACACTAATACCCCTGGGCTAAATTCCCCGCATTTGCTGTCATCACCTATATTTGGTGCACATTCTATGAGGGATAACCCAGTTTTTTCCCCGTCCTCACCTGTTCGATATGGACGACCCCCTCCGCAAATCGGTACTTTTGGTGCCGTTGGCCAATCCACATTATCATATTTGACCAGCGGCGAAAGAACGCTTAGTCACACTACTGGATCTTCCGGTTGGACCGGAGGATCACCCTCAGCCACCATTTACACTATTTCAGGAGGTGGACAACCGACTACAGTGGTCCCCAACTCTAACTACCAAATCCCCACTGGTGGGCCATCAACCCAACCAGTTGGTGGACAACCTTTTGTTGGGAACCCTGTTCCGAGTCAACAACCTCCAACTAGTGGGCCATCAACCCGACCAATTGGAGGACAACCTTTTGCTGGGAACCCACTTCCCAGTCAACAGCCTCCTCATATAGGGCCATCCAACCTTACTACTGGCGGACAACCTATTGGCTCAATCCAACAAGCCTCCCAACCAGCAGCGTCTACTCAGTTCGGTATGTACAATCCACCTGGCAGTGGGAAACCTTATTCTGATGTTTCAACCGGACCTTACTCTCAACAACCCCTGTCAGGCATGCTTCCTTCTTGGGATCATCAAATCCCACAGAGTGGGGGGTACTCACTTTTTGGAAATTGGAACCAAGCTGGGGGGCAATCTCATATTTCCCCCAACTTGAATTCTGGCTTCCCTTACCCTTCAGCTGCTACAATTCCATGGAACCCATCACTTCAATTTCCACTCGCTCCTCAAGCAGGAACGAGCCTTCCATGGACACCACCGTCGCAGCCACCCCCCAACCCTGCTATGGGAAATCCTCCACTTGCACAGTATAGTGGTAACATCCCTGGAACACGACAATTCCAAGGAACTTTTCCCCAACAAGGAACAGCAACCATTCCTGGGTACCAACAGCCTCAGGGTACTATACCCACTCAGCAGAACACTCACCAACCGGTTGCTTACAATCAACCAATTTACCAGATGGCTTACCATCCACAAAATTTCCAGCAGTATCCCGCGGGAAACTCATATGGGTATAACACACAGCAGTATGCTATGCAGGGCCCTCCAGGGTTCTCGGCACCACATGGTTATTACTCATTCCCGCAGACCAATCGTCAACTTCCCTTTTTGGCCACACTTGATCTACCTGATTTGTCGAGGCTTATCAACGATCCTATATGGCATGAACCTCACTGGCCACCTATTCCAGCCAAACTACCATCGGACATTCCTAAGTTCGATGCCAAGCCCGGGGAAGACCCCAAGAACCACGTGATGACCTTCCATCTTTGGTGTTCATCCAACTCCTTGATGGATGATTCCATCCGACTTCGGCTCTTCCAACGCACGCTCACCGGAACGGCAGCAAAATGGTATATCGAGCTGCCACAACACTCTTTTCGTGATTTCAACACTTTGGCTATGCAGTTTCTGACACATTTCCAGCTCCCCATCCGGTATGAGACTGGAACAGAACTGCTAACTTCACTGCGTCAAACCACTTCTACACATATTTCGGATCACATCCACGAGTGGCGAAGACGCCGTAGGCTAATAAAGGCACCTATTCCGGATCAGCTACTTGCTGATTGGTTTACAAAATCCTTTTTTCCTCCCATAGCAAGAGATATTGCTATGCGTGGACCGGTTACAGAAGAACAAGCCATCTCGGCAGCACAATACATGGATTTGGTATATACTCAATCCGGTACTTTACATGAGCTTCTTCCACATGCCTCCCGCGTTCACACTGATCCAACAAAGCCTCCCACTGAACCACCCATTGATGGTATTGTTGGTTCAGTCAAGGCTCAGCCTGTTACCAACTCGACGGGACAACAAGCTTCTGCTTCCCCCGCTTTTACCCAGGCCACTTCAAAAGATTCCACCTCTCCTGCTGTCTCCTCCGAAGTGAATGCAGTTCAATCTATGTCACAACCATCCGGAGGAAAGAAGAAAAACAATTGTGGCAAAACCAAAAAGAACCAGCAGGAGAACCCCAAGCCACAAACGACCCAGAATGACCAGAAACCACGTCGGAAAGCTAAGTTTCCCTGCTTGATTTGTCAAGATGATCATTATACGTGTGACTGTCCCTACAAGGACGAAGTCAACAAGTTCGTTAAAGGATCCTCTCGTCCGGCAGTGCTAACTGACCCTTTCCCCCAACAGCAACAGCAAATGGTTTCCCAAGAATCCCCACAAGGGGGCAACCCGACCAATCCTTCCCGTGGAGAAACGTCCACAAACCGCGAAATCCTAATGACAAGTAATGAGGAGATTAATATCACCACTCGTTCAAAGACGTATGACAATCCTCCAAGTTCAAACAAACAATCGGAGATAGCCAAAGGCAAATCTCCTGTTGAAGATCCGATTCCTATTCCCCCCCCCTAACGGTCATCTCCATATCGAGAGACCACTCATGGACACAGTGCTACGCCCACCCAAGGGAACCATACGAAAGGCGACATTCAATCCGAATGCGCGAGATGCCAAAAACTACAACATTGTTGAGGATTTGGCTCAAGCACCTTGCGCTATGTCGACTCTCGAGGTTCTCCAACACTGCCCTACGCAGCGTAGAACCCTACTTTCAGCACTGGGGGCACTGGACCCAGATACTTCAAACTCCATCATGTTTAACTTGGAGCACGCTAAACCTAGGCTTTCTCACCAGTTAGCCTTTCAGGTGCATACAAAAATCCATGGGAATGTCATCCACCGCACTGTGTTAGATGAGGGTGCTTCCACGTCGATTATGTCTTTGAACTGCTGGAGAGCCTTAGGCTCACCCGAGGTCACAACTTCTCCCACCACTCTAAGGGCATTTGATGGACATGGTTTTCAACCATATGGACTCATTCCCTCAATCGGT
Source organism: Larix kaempferi (assembly GCA_027924585.1). Classification (NCBI taxonomy): domain Eukaryota; kingdom Viridiplantae; phylum Streptophyta; class Pinopsida; order Pinales; family Pinaceae; genus Larix; species Larix kaempferi. Next base: position 13,127,436 of record BSBM01000397.1, on the reverse strand, counting down.
GTTGAACTGGGGGGCAAAACAGTATCCGTACACATCGAAGTCGTAGATGCACCTTTGGATTACAATCTCCTACTTGGTCGGAACTGGTTCTATGCCATGACCGCCATAGCATCTACGGTCTTCCGGATTGTACAATTTCCTCATGAAGGGAAAATTGTCACTATTGATCAACTGGATTACTGTATCCCAGACTCCCATCCGAACTCCACCAATACCGTCCCGTTATTGGATCAACCTCGGTACCGGTTCCAAGACATAGGTGTTGGTCTCATGAAGGATTCTTCCCTCATTGGAGTTTTTCCAGAGCTGGGAACCCATCTTCAACCAGTCAACATGATTTCATCGCATGTCACCCCTTCCGATGATCCATGGGTGATTCCGAGTCCTACTCAGATCCAAGGCTATGGCGATTCCATGCCTTTGAACAGAAACCTTGCAGCATATGACGCGATCCAATCAGCCACAGATTGGGTCGATTGTTATACTGATCACACAGTGGCGCAGCTCTCGAATGAAACTCATCCACACCCACCATTTTTTGATCCTCTCAACTTGATTTTTCCCACTGACGAATCAATCATAGAGGTTATGTGCGGTGATGAGCCACCTTGGGGAGATTTTCATCATCGATCTTCATTCCCCACCATTCAGTCACTTGATCCTGACACCAAATCCAGCGCTTCACTTGGGATGGTTCAAACCAAGTTCCCCATTTCCCTCGACGATGTATTTTCCGAAGGCAACTTGGCCAATCTTATGGCAACCACTCCCATCAACATTTCAGTGAAGCCTGGTATCGTGGAAAATGTACACATTGGCAAAACATGTACTCCCCTCAAAACGGAGTTCTATAATGCCTACTTTAAAACTTTCCGCGATGTTTTCGCTTGGAGTTATGAAGAGATGCCAGGAATTGAACCCTCGATTGTGGTCCACGAAATTCCAACTTTCCCTGGCGCCCGACCTGTTCGGCAAAAGCTTCGACCCGTTCATCCTCGTAAGGCAGCCTCCATTAAAGCAGAAGTTGAAAAACTTTTGCGTGCTGGTTTTATCTATCCTGTCCCATTGACAGAATGGGTATCCAACATCGTTCCCGTATCCAAGAAACAGGGAACGATTAGAGTCTGTGTTGATTATCGTGATTTGAACAAGGCTTGTCCCAAGGACAACTACCCAACTCCGTTTATCGACCAGATCATCGATAACTATGCCGAAAGTGTTATCTTTTCATTTATGGATGGCTTCTCTAGCTATAATCAGATCGATATCCTCCCAGCCGACCAGCACAAAACGGCCTTTATCTGCCCTTGGGGGATCTTTGCATATCGAAAGTTACCTTTTGGCCTGAAAAATGCCGGGGCAACTTTCCAATGGGCGATGTCCTAAGCATTCCATGACATCAAACATATCGTAGAGCCATATCTTGATGACCTTCCCGCTCATTCTCGGACTCGGGAAGAACATCCAGACCACTTGAGTGCCATTTTCGAAAGGTTCCGGCGCTACAATATACGTTTGAACCCGCATAAGTGCGTCTTCTGTGTAGAAGCCGGAAAACTGTTGGGCTTCATAGTCTCCAAAGACGGGATACGTCTAGATCCCGCAAAGGTAGAAGCTATCTTAGCTTTGCCTTCACCTACCAATATTCCAGAACTTCAATGTTTGCAAGGGCATGCAAACTTTCTGCGCCGTTTTATCTGCAATCTGTCCGAGATAACAAAAGGCTACATGCGGCTTCTCAAGAAGAATGTTCCCTTCATATGGGATGATGAAGCCCAACGCTCCTTTGACAATTTAAAGGCAGCCTTAACCAAGGATCCTGTGATTCAACCCCCCAATTACACACAGGACTACATCCTTGATCTCGCAGCCTCGATTTCCACCATTGGTATGGTGTTAGTCCAGGAAGACCACAACGGCATAGAACATGTGGTGTATTATCTCAGCAAGAGTCTTCTTGACTCTAAAACTCGCTACTCACATGTTGAAAAGCTGGCTCTGGCAACAGTATTTGCTGTCCAGAGATTCCGTCACTACATCTTACTCCGCCGGACCACCGTCATCGCCGATTTCAATCCAATGTACTATATCCTCACACGACAAGTGCTTGGGGGCAAGTACTCCCGTTGGATTGTCATCCTCCAAGAGTTTGACTTGGAATTTGTCAAATCCAAGTCTAAAAAATCTCTGGTCTTCGCTGAGTTAATTTGTAACCTGCCCCGTGCTACTGAGCAATCCGAGCCCATTGATTCTCTTCTCGACGAATCATTGTTCCTCATTAGCACGTCTGATCCATGGTATGGGGATATTCTCTTATATCTCCAAACCCAACGCTTCCGTCCCGATCTCACCCGCGATGAACGGCGACGTATCAGACATCATGCAAAATACTACCTTATAGTGAACGATACTCTGTATCGACGTGGTGTCGACACTGTCCTTCGACGCTGTTTGACCTTAGATGAGGCGGAACGCGTTCTCAACGATTGCCACACTGGAGCATGTGGTGGTCACCTCTCTGGAATGGCTACGGCCCAGAAAATACTGCGAGTAGGATACTTCTGGCCCTCAATTTTCAAAGACTGCATTGAAACAGTCAAGAAGTGTCTGCCATGTCAATTCTTTCATAGCAAAGCACGCTCGCATCCTGCTCCACTCCATCCTGTCATTGCCGTCGGCCCCTTTTCCAAGTGGGGCATCGATTTTATGCACTGTAAGCCCACTTCAGCCGGGGGGCATAGCTATGTCATAGTAGCTGTCGACTATTTTACAAAATGGGCTGAAGCGATGCCTACGTATGCTGAAGACGGCAAAACAGCAGCGCAGTTCATATTCAATCATATCATAGCTAGATTCGGTGTCCCACAGTCTATTGTGACCGATCATGGTTCCCATTTCAGGAACCATATGATCGAAGAACTAAGTGCCAAACTGGGTTTTCGCCACGAAAACTCAACCCCGTATTACCCACAAGCTAATGGCCAAGTTGAAGCCATTAATAAAGTCCTGAAACGAATGATTCAGCGCATTGTGGGTACCCAGAAATCTAATTGGCACTCAGCTCTATTCTCAGCACTATGGGCCTACCGAACCTCAGTGAAAAGTGCTACTGGGTTTACACCATTTCAACTGGTGTACGGCCTAGAATCCATTCTCCCAATTGAATGTGAAATTCCATCACTCAAGATAGCCATAGAGCTACTTCCACACACTACTTCCGAAGAAGAACGGTTTCTATACCTAGCCAAGCTAGATGAAACCCGCCGCGACGCCACTTTGGCTAATGAAGCTCACAAAAAATGCGTCAAAGCTCAATACGACAAATCCGTTCAACCTCGGATCTTCAATGAGGGCGACCTCGTACTTACATATGATCAAATGCATGATAAGCTTGGAAAAGGTAAACTTGAATCTATGTGGTACGGCCCATTCATTGTAAAACGTGTCTTAGAAAAAGGAGCCTATGAACTAATCGATTGTGATGGTATGCCATTGGCACGGCCCCGCAACGGGCTATACCTCAAACATTTCTACGCGTGAGGTTACCCTACGCGGGTTACTTGTTGTACATAATGTACTTAGTTTGCTTTTTGCTTTCTTTTTAGTGTGCGTGTGGACCTCATATATCCACTCTTACTTTGACTCGTGACTTTATGCGCAGATGTCTGCCTACTTTGGATTCGCCGACAGTGCAAGCCGACATACCCGGAATCTCGCTTCCGCAGCATGGGTGATCTATTCTCCCACTGGCGAGTTGATTTCTTCAGGAGCCAATTGTTTAGGTCCTGCAACCAACAATATCGCGGAGTACCATGCAGTCATTGGTCTCTTGACAGAGGTTGCTTCACTCGGGATTGATTCCTTATCAGTCTTTTTAGACTCCCAACTCGTGGTTTCTAATCTAAACCGCGTTTACACAGTTCGCGATCCTACATTACTTCGTTTATTTCGAAGAGTACGCCTCTTGGAATGGTCATTTAATTTTATCACATATCGACACATACCGAGAGAATTCAATTGTATTGCCGATTCATTGGCTAATTACATGTTGGATTGGCATCTTGCCCATACATAAAAACATCATATAAAAATCAAAATGCACAAGTCATTGTAAATATTTAGATCATAAAATAGGTCCATATCACTGTATATAAAAGTGTTTTTTCAAAAATACACAAAGTTTGTGTCAAAGACAAAATTGGGGATCAAAGCCCATATACAAAAATTGGCCCTCAAAGCCTATATATCATGTACATGCCGCAAAAAGATCAAAGGACCATCTATGGAGACCTAGGAGACCTATCATGTCCCTCATCGGACTCCTCCCGCTACTGGTGGTAACACATCACAGCTCGAACCACCCTGCGAAGAAGTCGACTGATACGACCAGGCACACCTACTGTATGCCGCTGGAGGTGGTAAGGGACATCATCCATCCGCATAGCAGGGATGCCATGAGTCAGTCCCTGCAGGTTCCTCTCAATATCCCGAACGCCTCCTGCCTCATCTTCATCTTCCTCTTCGTCAGGAGCAGCTTGACGATCGACACCACCACGACGTAGTGGAGAGTATCCAGCTGGTCTCTGTGGTCCACGATCTGCAACGTGCATGCGAATATATATTAGGCATCTTTTACACATTCTAAAAAAGCAATACAAATTAAATATTCAAAAAGAAAAAATACATATCCATGAAGGTCATACCAGAGTCATCCCAGTCATCATCCTCCAGAAATGCCAAGTCGATATCCTCACGGAAATCTACCCCTGAGTAGGGATAGTCATCAATCATGACTATCTGCTCCTCTAGCCAAGAAAAGAAGTCCTCGCCAAAGGCTAGCCGCTGAGGTCCCCCGAGACGTCTAGCATAGTCACTCCATCGAGCCATCCATGGCTCAGTAGGTGGACGAGGGGGCATAGATATCTGTGGACGCAGTAGTGGCACCCTCGCCAGAAAGAAAGTGACCAGGATGCTCCCATAGCCAAACTGGGTATTTTTCCCAGTCCTACACTTGTGCACTTGTTCCTTCAAATTGGACAACACTGCATCACACCAGTTGAAAACTGTTCCTCCCATGCACTCTGCTGCAAGATTCACCTGTGTGCGGGATGCCTGATGTGGACTCACGCTTCCCGCTGCACGCGTGATAGTGAATAGCACGGTCTTTACAGGAAGATTTATGACCTCCTTTATGGCCACCTTCCCACTTTTCTTACTCGAACCCACCTGGCAATATCGAGCAATCAAATCATCTGTGCTTGATTCTGAAGCTGTGTACCCGGTAAAGTTCACCCGGGCCCCTCTTTTCGAGAGGCCCGTGAGGAAATAAATATCCTCAGGTTGGATTTCAAGCACATGCTCTCCCACTCGGAAAGCTCGAATGTCAGGGTCCCACAATTGGATAAGATGAGTAAGGAGCTTAGGTTGCTGGCGAATCCCTTTGGTTTTGAAGAACTTTAGCAAACCACATTCTCGCAATGCGGTCACGGTTGGTAAGTCATGTTCGGCTGCAAAATCATCCGCTTCGTGCTCTCTCTCTTTCCAGCTTACCATTTTGCTCCAAATAAGTTGCAAATCCATGCAAAAGGGCAAACAAAATAATTAGTAACTATTTAGCAACTTAGTTCCAACAAAAAATTAGAGAAAATTTGATTTTTTAAACTCAAAATTCGCTTGTGCCGCGCCTGAGGGTTATCCTACCGCGCGGAAGTCCACACTACCGCGCCTCGGTTTGAGGTTACAGCGTGGTACTGTTATACAGTATCGCGTCTTTCGATAGGGCCCCCACGCGGTAGTGTGGAGGGCGATTCTTGCTCAAAAGGGCTTGCTAAAAAATCAATTTTTTCCTGGTAAAAGCAAAAAATTCTTACATGAAATGAAAGAGAGGCTCAAGCACTCTTACCTGGCGTAGACGGCGGTCGAAATGGTGTCCCAGAACTCCCGGTATGGATCCTTGAAATCTTGCTCCTAAATGGGTGAAAATGCCTCCTTTGGGTAAAAAACACAAATGAATAGTAATTTCTATTTTTACCATTCCTTATATAGAATTTTTCACATTTTTTTTAATTAATTAATTAATTACTATTTTAAATATTTGAAATAAACCCCTGTTCACATTGCTAATGCCCAGTTTTTGAGCATTTATTGACAGGATACTCGGCAGAAAATGTGATACATTCACACTGGTGTTTATTTATGATTTGACCTTCATTTTGAGCCCACTTTATCTTTTTTGTGCTCTGGATTTAAAACTTGAAAAATATTCCAAGCGCTTTTACACCCGTGTCGTGCTTGTCAAACTCAAGTAAACGGTGTCGAGTACGGTCAGCTTTACTCATGCTCGTTAAACGATGAGGAAAGTATTATCCTGGTTGTATTTTATTCTTTTTTCGGACCAGAATAATTTAAAATTACGAAAAAGACCATAGGAGTCCATAGTTAAGCTCTTTTCAGACTCCTTAAAATTGAAAAGATTGCCAAGTGATCTTGACTCTTTCACACTTGTAAAAGTATTTGAAAGGTCGTCTATTCGGTGATAGGTTACCCCTTTTTCGGCCCGTCTAGACTATTTACGAGAAAGGTATACCTCAGACAATCTCGGCTGGGAGAGTTCTCTCGGGAATTGTTTTACACTTTTTCGGGATCGAGGGACTAAATTTTACGAAAAAGTACATTATGGAGCTTCCTTTAAGTTTTTCAGGCTCTCTAAATATGAAAAACTACCGAGTTTTCCTTCCTTGGACTCGTTAAAATATCAACATCGAAGGACCCACTTTGGGACGAACCCCTCCTTTCTCAGGTTCGTAAAACATGTGAGATTGGACTCATCTATGAGATGAGCTACACCGAGCATCTGTTATCCTCTTCAAGCTCGCAAAACAAGAAAGAGGTACTCGTCCATCATGACGGGGAAATATGGGGGAATAAGTCAAGTTTATCTATGGCAGCTTGTCAGTCGTTACCTTTGAACATGGCATGTGTCCGTCTCTTGTCTATATTTGGGTATCCATCTTTCACTGAGTTATGGTCATCATCATGAGTCATCTCCCTGGCCACGAGTCCACTCATCCGGTGTCTATCCTCTATTTAACAATAATCCCCGCTGCCAAGTCCTGTTACATGCCGTTACATGTTCAAAGGGTTGCATTGTTTCGAGTCATTCATTGTGTCAGGCCTCCGCTGTGTCAGTACATACTCCATTACTTCATCATCCTATCATCTATGCCGATTTCGTGTCGATGATGTGGGAATCATCATGGCCCACCTTCGACGAGTCTATTCCTATCGACACCAAATCACTATCCGAGAATTAGACTTAGAGATCAACCATTAGTACCTTGGTACCTGCATGCCTCAATGGCAGGTTTCCTCGTGTTTGACAGTAGGTTCACATCATTGACCTCTGATCAAGCAATCTCTCGGATGCTCGACATCAACCCATTCATTCGCATTTCGTTGAGATGTACTATTGATACCTTGGGAATCATCGTCATCATTGGTGATCTCCCTCGCATTTGTTAACGGTCCACATCATTGACCGGTAATCAAATGGTTTCTACCATGTTCAACTTCAACACGTTGTAATCACATGGTTAGATTCGTATCTTTTTTACGATCGGGTAGAAGACCCTGGGCGCATCACTGTATCTTGACTGCATCTAGGCTGCGATGGAGATGTCCCTTGTATTGTCACACAGATCCACTTATTGTATTGGTCGTGGCTGTGTCGTTATTGTCCCATGGATCTACGATTGTTCATAGTAGCCATGATCTGTCCACAGTCTACATCATTTCAGTATTCATGGATCTGCAATGTATTGGTCGACAGCCATGCTTTGAGTCATCTGTTTCCGAGCATGGGAATGCCCGCCTCGGTGGTATATCTAACACTTTGTTTCTATTTCAGCTCAGTGTCGCTCTCCTCGATGCTATCTCTACACATTATATTTGTAAAGTCTTTCGGCCATTAGTCCCTTCTGACCTCACACTTTAGGGGGCATCTGTTATACCTCTATGTTTCACAGTGCCGCATCTCCATCACAAAACAAGTTGACGACACTTTCCCTACTGTTTTAAACCATCCAGAAGAGACAGATGATGAGTCAAACTTGAAGGTGAATCTACCCTGACAAGTTTTGACCCACCTTGGACTTTATCTACATACACTACCGCTCCTTGCTCATCTGTCAAAACGCGGTACTAGACACTACCGCGCTATGCTCTTTTCCCGAGACACGGCAGTGCCGCGTTCTGCAGAGACTGCAGAACGCGGTACTCTTTTAATAGCCTTTTTCCCTTGGCTTGTGGGATTTTGGATTTTTGAAGATAATGGAAGATTGGGGTCCCTGATTCGATCTCAAATCCTCTCCTTCGATTAGAAACCCTGATCCACTTATCTCTCCTTAGATCCACCCATCTCTCTTGTTGGTTAACCTCACCATTCACTATAAAAGAGAGGCATTCCATTGGGAAAGGGGAGGACTCTTGAGAGTACCAAACTTATGGTCTTGCAGCATTGTGGAGATAGCTAGAGGAGAAGACACTTGGAGCTGGAGGATTGGCTTGGGCATCAAGCACTTTTTGTAAGTATTCTTCAAGTTGTAATGGAATAACTTGTCTTGTTTTCCCAAATCATTTGTGTTAATCTTGTTTTAATGATATGATTTGTATCTTTCATAAGATTTAGATTCTAACTCATGTTTCAGGTTGCTAGAGAATAGTGTATTCTTGTGTCTTGGTTCTATTTTGACAGGTTCATTCACGAGGGCTTGGAGACTGGAGCAACTACAGGAACAAGCGTCTGGATAGAAGGTTAGTTAAACTTCTTCTACCCTTTCTAGCATTCTAATCTTGAGATATTTGTTAGATCTAGGGATTCAAGGTAGCATTTGTTTTGACTTGTTTCTTGCTTTAGAGTTAGTTTAAAGTCTTCTTTAAAGTTAAGAGAGTTTTGGCTTATCCGTAGGACAAAATTCTACATAACAATGGCTTAGGAAGCTATTGTCTGAGTTATTTGATCTTCCGTTAGATGCTACTTGTGTCTTTTGTGACAACCAGAGTTGTGTGAAGTTGTATGAGAACCCGGTGTTCCATGACAGGTCAAAGCACATTGAGATCAAATATCACTATATCAGGGATATGGTGCAGAGAGGATCAATGAAGCTCCTGTATGTTGTGACGGATGAGTAGGTTGCAGATGTGTTGACGAAACCACTATCTAGAATGAAGTTTGAGTACTTTAGAGAGAGGCTTGGTGTTCTTCAGATTGAAGATACTTCGAGGAAGAAGTGATGGGACACATTTGTAGGAGCCATTCCAAGCATGGTGAGAGGAAGATCCTTCCCATGGCTGTGGATGTAAGCGTTGTGTGATAAGCATCAAAACGATGCTCCAGTTACTACTTTGGATATGCATCATATGGATGCTTTGTATGATCAGTTGGATCATGTATATGTATATGCATCAGTTGGATGCTTTGTATTATCAGTTGGATCATGTATATGTATAAGCATCAGTTGGATGATTTGTATGATCAGTTGGATCATGTATATGTATATGCATCAGGTGGATGCTTTGTATGATCAGTTGGATCATGTATGATGACATGCATCAGGATGATGTTGTGACGATGATCATGATGATCATGTGTGATGAGTATCAGGATGATACTCTAGATGATGTGCATCAAGATGATGAAATGATGATGATTAGGATGATCATGTGTGATGAGTATCAGGATTATACTCTAGATGATATGCATCAGGACGATGCTATGATGATGGTCAGGATGATCATGTACATCTGGATGATGTATGATGAGTATTAGGTTTATACTTTTTGGCCATGGATGGGTTGTGCAGATGAGCATGTAAGTTGACCTGGGAGATCTTTCCAGTCATGCTGTGGCACATAAAGGATCCTGGGATAATATTTCAAGGCATTTCTCTGGGAGGACATGTAACTAGACATGGGAGATCCGATAGGTTGAGCAGTACGCTCGTAATAAATCTTGGGATGCTCTTTCGAGGCTTTGTCCTATGGCATGTAACTAGACTTGGTAGATCCGATAGGTTGAGCAGTACTTTCGTAATCGGTCCTCGGATGCTCTTTTGCTGCTTTTCCATGACCACATGTAACTAGACCTGGGAGATCCGATAGGTTGAGAAGTACGTTCGTAATTAGTCCTGGGATGCTCTTTCGAGGCTTTGTGGTGACCACATGTAAGTATACCTAGGAGATCATGTTGGTCATGCTTTGGCACATAAAGGGTCCTAGGATACTCTTTCAAGGCATTGTGGTGGGAGTCACATGTAAGTTGACCTGGGAGATATTTCTGGTCGTGCTTCGGCACATAAAGGATCCTGGGATAGTCTTTCGAGGCATTGTGATGCACATAATAAGTCCTGAGGATTCCATAGTATGGCCAGTGTTGATGAATACCTATAAGAGGTGGGCCTACATCCAACATGAAAAAGGGTTGGCTCTGTAGAAATTCCTATGATGAGAAAAATTATGAGATAGCCTAGTGATCGAGATGTCGAGTACAGCAGCAGTGATGATGATGATGCTTCATGATCCAGTGACGATGATCCAACTCTAGAATTGAAGACTTGTGCCTATATGTATTGATGAGTTGTGTCAAGAGAATACCTTCCTAGTTAAGAGGGAGTGTTGATGTATTTTCAACTTCAGAAGATATTCACTTCTATATTGTATGTATTACATTTGTACCTTACTGTATCCCCAACAGAGATGTATTATTCCTCTGATTGGAAGTGTCGTCATGTGTACTTGCAAGTGTCACAAGTTATATTGTAAGTGTAGTAACTTATACTTGATGGGTTATTAGACCACCTTGATGGGGTCAGCCTTGTATGAGTCATGTGGGTCAAAGGGTTATTAGACCACCCTAGGGGGGTCGACCCAGTCAATAGTATGTTAAGTGGCTAAGCTGGGGCCGACCTAGTTGAGTAAAGGTCAAGCCAAGTTAGTGTATAAATAGAGAGTGTGTCTCTCTCATTTTACACATTCTATTATTCACTCACTTTGCATTAGTGAGAGAAAGGAGGAGTGCACACAAGTGGAGGAGGAGAATGCTGCTGAAGATATCTATCTCTTGGGTTTGATCATGGTGATCCTTGTATTGATTCTTATTCTATCTCTGAGGAAGTTGTGGGGTTTTTCATCGTCTTGGTTTTCCCCAGTGAAATGTTTTGTGTCTCTTGTCTCTTGTCTCTTATGCTTGATATGTTGTACATGTTATTCTTTCAGTTAAGATCCTAGACCTATTGAATTAAATGATGAAAAACTAACACCCTTCCCCCATTAAGGCCTTTAGGCCTTCTTCTAAACCATAATCCCTAAGTGCATAAGTGGTTTTAGGGGTTTTGGTGTTAGGGTTATAAGGATTGTAGGTTAAGAGATAAAGGTTAGGGATTGTAGGCAAGTTATGGGGTTAAATGTTATATAAAAAAGAAATCTACCAATCTTCATGATCATAAGGAGCTTCTCTAATTTGGGATATAAGGAGCTTCTCTAATTTTGTTGAGCTTCTCTAATTTTGTTGAATCATTACTAGTGTGAGATGATGATGAGGATGATGAGGATGAGGATGATGATGATGATGATGTTAAATTTTGAGCATTAATTCATTATACTCTAGGATCTTTGCTGAGAGAATAACATCTACAGTATATCAATGCATGACAATCATAATATGACAAGCATCACAAGCATCACAAGAATCAAAAGCATAGAGACAAGAGACACAGAGTTTCCGTGGGGAAAACCCTAAGGTGAAAAACCCCACAACTTCCTCAGAGATAGAGAGAGCAATGGCTCAACCAAAATACAACCAAATAACACTGAGATAGTCTCCTAGCAGATGATCCTCCTCCTCCTCACTAGTGCGCCACTTTCCAGAGAGAGAGTGAGTTACTTTTCCGAGTGAGTAAAATAGAGATCTCCTATCTCTATTTATACTCACCTTTTTGCCCAATGACCCAATGGGGCCGACTTGTCTACTTAGATACATCCACATTATATTATATATAATTTTGGGCCGACCCCAAATGGTGGTCTAATAACCCATCGGCAAGTACACACACTTGCGACACTTGTCAATCCACATGACGACACTTCCTTATAGAGGAATAACACATATCTTATAAGGGCACAATAAATATATATAAAATATACAGATGAAATACATTCCGAAGTTACATATACATCAACATTCCCTCTTAACTAGGAAGGTATTTCTCGACACAGATCTACTAGACAAGTATTCTTCTCTGGATCATCGTCATCGATGCATCATCATCATCATCGTCACTGCTGCTGCTATCTCAACCAATCTCTGACTCTACTCGTCATAGGAAGTTCTACAGAGCCAGTCCTTTTTCATACTGGATGTAGGCCCGCCATCTGCAGGTCTTCATCATCACTGGCCATACTGTGGAATCCTCAGGACTCATTACGTGCGTCACAAAACCTGGCTGCAGCATCCCAGGATATTACAAGCACACAGCTCTACCTGTAGGATCTCCCAGGAGCACATTACATGTGACCCATCACAAAACCTGGCTGAAGCATCCCAGGCTGTTACGAGCACTCAGCTCTACCTATCGGATCTCCTAGGAGCACATTACATGTGATCTCACCACAAAACCTAGATGAAGCATCTGAGGCCTTTTTCATCTTGTCCAGATCTCCCAGGAGCAAATTACATGTGGTCATGGCAAAACCTGGTTGAAGCATCTGAGGCCTTTTTCATCCTGTCCAGATCTCCCAGGAGCAAATTACATGCCATAGGACAAAACCTCGCAAGAGCATCTGCCAGATATCCCAGGGCACCGAATTACATGCCATAGGCAAAACCTCGAAAGACTATCTACAGATCTCCCAGGGCACAAATTACATGTCCTCCCAAGCAAAACCTCGCAAGAGCATTTGCCAGATGTCCCAGGGCACCGAATTACATGCCATAGGAAAAACCTCGAAAGACCATCTACAAATCTCCCAGGGCAGAAATTACATGCTTTCCTGCATAACCTGATCCACGGCCATAAAGTATCATCTGATACTCATCAAACATCATCCTGATGTACACATGATCAACCTGATCATCATCACTGCAACATCCTGCTGCATGTCATCTGGAGAAGCTCGTCATCCACAATCATCCAAGTATCCACCTGATACATACATAGATACATGATCCACACAATGTATCCATCAGCATACATGATCCATCTGATCATACAAAGATACATGATCCACACAATGTATCCATCAGCATACATGATCTACCTGATCATACAAAGATACATGATCCACACAATGTATCCATCAACATACATGATCTGCCTGATCATACAAAGATACATGATCCACACAATGTATCCAACATCATACATGATCTGCCTGATCATACAAAGATACATGATCCACACAATGTATCCAACAACATACATGATCTACCTGATCATACAAAGATACATGATCCACACAATGTATCCATTAGCATCCAACATGATGCTTACATACAAAATACATACACATGATCCAACCGATCATATCCAACATCAACATGATGCATACATACATATAAATGATTCAACTGATCATATCCAGCATCCAACATGATGCATACATACATACATATAATGATCCAACTGATCATATACAACAGAAACCAGAACATCATCCTGATGCTCATCATCCAGTGCTTACATCCACAGCCATGTGAAGGGTCCCCCTTCCAACATGCTTGGAATGGCTTCAGCAAATGTGTCCATCACTTCTTCCTTGAAGTGTCCTCGATCTGAAGCATGCCAAGCCTCTCTCTGAAGTACTCGAACTTCACCCTGGCTAGTGGCTTCGTCAGCACATCTGCAATCTGCTCGTCCGTCGCAACATACAGGAGCTTCACAGCTCCTCTCTGCACCATATCCCGGATATAGTGATATTTGATCTCTATGTGTTTCGACCTGTCATGAAACACTGGGTTCTCGGACAGCTTCACACAACTTTGGTTATCACAGAAGATACCAATAGCCTCCAACGGGAGATCAAATAACTCAGACAGTAGCTTCCGTAACCATACTGCCTCACAACTAGCTGAACAGGCTGCAACATACTCTGCCTCAGCTGTACTCAGTGCTACGCAGGACTGCTTCCTGCTAAACCAAGAGATCACACCTGATCCCATACTGAAGCAACACCCAGATGTGCTCTTCCTATCTGCAGCACTGCCAGCCCAATCTGAATCAACATAACCCTGTAGGTTAAACTTTTGATTTGCTTCATACTTGAGCCTATAATCCACTGTACCCTTCAGGTACCTCAGAACATGCTTTACAGCAACCAGGTGAACACTCCTTGGATCCGTCAGGAACTGGCTCAAAGTGTTCACAGCAAAGCAAATGTCTGGTCTCGTGTTCGTCAGGTACATCAAGGATCCAATCATCTGACGATACATAGAGACATCAACTGGCTCAGATGAAGCATCACATAGAAGCTTCAGATTCGATGCCATCGGTGTGGCCATGGCCTTGCAATCCATCATCCCTAATCTCTTCAGGATATCTACTATGTACTTCCCTTGACCAAGGAAGATCCCACTTGCACTCTGCCACACCTCCATACCTAGGAAATAGTGCATCATTCTTAAATCTTTCATATCGAATTTAGCTGCAAGCTTCCTCTTAGTATCTGCAATCAGTCTGTCATCTCCTGTCACAAATAGGTCATCCACATACAGTAGTAGAATCACAGGATTCCCTTCCTCAACCTTGTAGTAAAGGTTGGAATCTGCTTTACTCTTGGTAAAGCCCAAACTAGATAGGAAACTGTCCATCCTACCATACCAGGTTCTGGGAGCTTGCTTCAAGCCATACAAGGCTTTCTTCAATCTGCACACATATGACTCCCTGTCATGTATTTCAAAACCGAGTGGCTGTTCCACATATACTTCCTCTTCTACTACACCATTCAGGAAAGCAGTCTTGACATCCATCTGGTGTATTTTTCATTTCATAGCTGCAGCCAGGGCAAGTACTGTTCTGATGGAAGTATACCTGGCTACAGGTGCAAAAGTTTCTTCATAATCTATTCCCTCTTTCTGAGAGAATCCACGAGCTACGAATCTTGCTTTGTATTTCTCCACACTGCCATCTGCAGCATGCTTGATTTTGAAGATCCATTTAGAAGTCACAACAGACTTCTCTTTAGGTCTTGGGACAACATCCCAAACATCATTCTTCATTATTGATTGGTATTCCTCAACCATTGCATCCTTCCATTCTTTCTTTTGCGCTGCCTCTTCATAACTGGAAGGCTCTTTGTTCATAATGTCACAAAGTAAAGCAACATAGCTGGTCTGTGATCTGGTTCTCTTCTTTGCTCTGTGTTCTTCTTCTGGAATACCAAATCTTTCTGCATCTTGAATGAGCTCTCTAGCCCATACAGGTTTCCTTTTGTGAGAGTTATCCTCACGGGGTGGATCTACAGGTTCTTGTGGATCTTCAAACTCACGAACAGCTTCTGGAACTGCTTCAGTCATGGTAGTGTCCTGAAATCTTGTTTCCTTAGGTTCTTCATAAACTTCGGTAGGTGTCTTCCTTAATTTGATGAATGGTGAGTTTTCATCAAATGTTACATCCCTACTGACATCAATCTTATTGAACCCTGGAAAGTATATTCTGTAAGCCTTCGAACTTTCACTGTAACCCACAAAGATACCCTTCTTTCCTGAAGGATCTAGCTTAGTCCTATTTTCCTTTGGGACATGAGTGTATACTGGACAACCAAATATTCTGAGATGGCTGACTTCAGGTTTCTTACCAGAAAAGACTTCTTCTGGTGTCTTGTTGTCCAATATCTTGTGAGGTGTTCTGTTCTGCACATATACAACTGTTCTAGCTGCTTCTGCCCATAGATGCATAGGAAGATCTTGGTCATGAAACATTGCCCTTGCTGCTTCCATGATAGTTCTGTTCTTCCTTTCTGCAACTCCATTCTGTTGAGGATTATAAGGAGCAGTCAACTCCCTCTTAATCCCTGAATCACTGCAAAGCTTCTTGAAGTCATTTGAGGTAAATTCTCCACCATTGTCGGATCTGAATGTTTTGATCTTCTTGTCAGTTTGATTCTCCATCAAAGTTTTGAATTCCTTGAATTTATTAAGCACCTCATCTTTGCCCTTCAAGAAGTATACCCAAGTCTTCCTGGAGAAGTCATCAATAAATGAGACATAGTAAACATACCCACTCAGGGAACTGGATGACATAGGGCCACATACATCTGAGTGGATGATTTCTAGGATGTCTTTTTCCTTGCTTTCACTACTTGGGAAAGCCTTCTTAATGTTCTTACCTTTTGCACATCCTTTGCAAACACCTTCATTTTTGGTCTTGATTTCAGGAAGACCCTCTACTGCCTTGCTTGCAATTGGAAGTGCTCTGTAGTGCATGTGAGCAAGTCTTCTATGCCAAAGTTCACTTGGCTCCATGGATTCATGCACCATGGCATGTTCAGGTTGTCCCTTCAATTTATACAAGCCTCCCTCTTGCTCTCCAATCACTACTGCATCATCTATGTTCTTTCCCTTTGGCCACATTAGGACTTGGCCATCCACAAATGCAACCCTCATACCTTTTGAATCCAATGCAGAGATGGAGAGTAAGTTCTTCTTGAGCCCAGGTACATAGAGGACTTCCTTCATCTTCAAAGATTTTCTAGAATCTAGGTTGTAGGAGGCTTCACCACTTCCTTTGATTGGATATTGATAATCATCCCCAAGTTTCACCTTATGGGGTGATTCATGTTCAGAGAGATTCACAAAAGATTCCTTGAACCCAGTCATGTGTTTGGAGGCCCCACTATCAATCAACCAATCATTACAGCCATGGGAGATGGTACCTGTGAGAGCAGAGATCAGAACATACTCTTCTTCACTTGATGAGTCATCATTGCTATCACTTTCTGCCCTAGCCTTCTTCTTTGGGGGTTCATCATCTTCGGCAGCATGAGCATGAAACCTTCTTTTGCTACCCTTCTTCTTCTTGTTGGGGATGTTATTGTCCTTCTTGTTCTTGGGACAATTTATGGCAATATGTCCTTTCTCATTACAGGAGAAGCATATTCTTCTTTCTTTGAAGTGATGTGAAGATCTCTTGGAGTGAGATGGCTCTCTCTTGGAATTTCCTTTCCTGGTGTGAGCTGTGAGAGCTTGATCTTCATTCCCCATCTTTTCTTCTCGTGCCACAAGCCTTGCTTCTTTTTGTGAGCATTCTTCCCGAAGTCTACTGAAAGAGATCAACTTCTTCCTTGCACAAATTCCTTGGATAAAGGAATCCCATGACCTAGGTAGGCCATTTAGAGTGGTCATCACCACTTCACCATTCTCCACTATTTCATCCACTGCTTCTAGTT
>BSBM01000397.1:13100000-13105000 GCA_027924585.1 Larix kaempferi | reverse complement strand
AAGTGTGAAAGTCAAAGATTGAATTTTTAGGGTTTCGCTAGCAAACCCTATTCAAGCTCTAGATGAAGTTTCAGGGGGAGTTGAGGCTAAGGCCTTACATAAGAAGACTACAAAAAGTCTCGACAGGTATGACTTAAGGAGGTTTAGGTATATCTTGAAATCTGATTCCTGATTAAGTTCATAATGTGTTTGTCTTCATATTATTTATTAGTACAATCTTGATTAATGTTAGAATTGTCTTATCACCCTAGTAACAGTATGAATGCATGTGAATGATAGAAGACATTCATTGATTAGGGCTATATGATTGTACTAATGCACTGTGGTGTTATATGAGGTTGATGTTGTCTACTAACAAGATACAGGTACATCACAAAAGACAAATCAAGTTCCATGACCATGACAACATGAAGACAAAGACTCCTCCATAATCTTTGATCACATAGAAGTTCGACTTACGAGGTATGTATGACTTTGTTCTATTATGCTTAACAGGTTCTAGCGCAGGATCTCTAAATCATTGAAGAGAACAAAGAAGATATTGATTAGGTATGTTAGACATAACCAAGCAAGTATACTAATCCAGGTATGTTTTCCTATGTCAAGTTAGAATCTTACCTTTTGTTAGGATCCCTTATATAAGTATACTTGGTATGATTGGTTATGCTTATTCATAAAGTTAGTAATCAAGGGTTTATGCATATTATGTCTCTTATCTTGATGATTTAACTAACCAGAAGAGTACTATGATCAAACACGAATATGCATGAGTAAAACAAGACTTCCTTGAAACCCTGAATACTAATGATCATGACTATACATATTCAAGATGATTTAAAATTATAACGTTTTGATAATATTGAGAATATACTAATGAATGTATGTTTGTGTATGGGATCATGAGGATGACACTAGTGCACAGTTGAGCATGCACAGTGGTACAGAATGAATAGAAGTTAAAAAAAAAACATATAGAAGATCAAGCGGGAGGCAACCACACAAACATAAAAGATAAGTATTTGAGTTGTTATTTGGAATAGTAAATGATATTGCTTGTAATAGGTTGTATGCATATTTGTATTCCTAGAATATATCATGCTAAGTGTAAACATTCATATAGCCTTGAACAGTATACTACTAATATGCATATGATTGGTAAGTTGGACAAACATTCCATTGTTTCTTGTCTAGAATGAAACCTCTTTGCTGACATGCTGAGAGCTATGCACACTCTCGATAGTATGTTCTGGTAGAGATGGAAGGCATCTAGATAGCCACTGTATGCATACAGGATATGGAAAAGTGTTGTGCCAAAGTATTGGTCAAGATAGTTGCATAACTATGAAAATGATATCTATATGCATAATAGGTTATCATGTCAACATGATTTCATAATTATAAAGTATTACTAATCATGTACTTAATTTTGATTTGTAGGAAAGATCATGAAGAATGATGAACACCGAACAAGTGATGGATGTTCAACAAAATATTTACAAATCAAAACATAATATAGAAGGCTCGTGTCTAGAAGATTCTCTTAGAAAGAGGAAGAGAATCATGACTAGATGTTTGCTCCAAGTGGCTAGATAAGACCATTCTCTTAATGGTGTAATTAAAGAAGAAGTGTGAATCAGGTTCTGTACCTAGGATCGATAGTCAATTGATGAGCTTAATGATCACCATGGGTGATGTGGATCTCAACCTTTGCTACAAGGTTGAATATGGTTTCTATACACAGATGACATGGATGCAAGAAGGAACTCATCACAAAGTTCGAATGATATTGAGGCTCATATCAGTAGACCCGTCTGACGAGAGATGGCACAGATAAATATGCAGAAGATCACTCAATACAGAATGTGAATGATGTTTAGTCACAAAGGGAGAATTGATAGTTTCTTGATAAGCTTGGGCTTTACCAAAAGTAAAGCTGATCCGTTACGAATGTTGAACCTGTCATACTATTACTGTATGAGGATGATCCATTTTTACAAACAGTTCATGAAAATGAAAGATCTCAGATTGATGCATTACTTCCTAGGTCTGGAAGTATGGCAAGGCTCAGAGGGAATCTTTCTCAACCAGGAAAGTATGCCGAGAAATATTAAAAGGACTTGATGTGTTGGAATGGCCACTCTCATGGATTTAAACTTGAATCTATTAGCAGATGACTCATCAGAGTTAGTGGATATAACTTTGTATAGACAAATTATTGGGTCATTGATGTATCTAATGAATACTAGGTCAGATATATGCTTTGCTGTGAACACCTTGAGTTAGTATTTAGTGGAAACTAGATGTGTTCACCTGTTAGTTGCAAAGCATGTGATGAGGTACCTAAAGGATACGATAGAATTTGATCTATGTTATCATGGAGATCATGACTTTAGATGGCTACACAGATGTTGATTGGGCAGGAAGTGTATCAGACAGGAAGAGCACATCGAGAGGATGTTATTGTCTGGGATCAGCCATGACCTTGTGGTTTAGTAGGAAACAATCTAGTGTGGCTCTCAACACAAGCGGAATATATGGCTGCTTGCTCTGCTAGTTGTGAAGCGGTATGGCTTCAAAATTGTTTGACTTAGAGATGGACCCAACTGTGATCCTATGTGACAAACAGAGTTGTACCAAAATGGCAGAGAATCCAATGTTCCATGATAAGTCAAAGCACATAGAGATCTGACATTTCTATATACGAGATATGGTGCAGAAAGGAATTAAAGTTTGAATTTGTAACAAGTTACCAATGTACTAACCAAACCTATACTGATCCGATGTACTAACCAAACCTCTACCTCAAGTAAAGTTTTCCGAGACAAACTTAATATAGTTCATAAGGACCCTCCTTGAAAGGGGGAGTGATGTGATCACTTATGATGAGATTTCCTACATTGATAGTGAGGTCGATGATGTGGATACCTATATTGGTGATGACGACAGAGAGGTTGGTGGATGGTCCTTAGACAGGGTCTAAGGTGACAAGGGGATTGCATCATCCTTGAACATATGTTCTAAAAGGATCCGTAGACAGATGTCTCCGAGAAAGAAGAGGGATTGCATCATCCTTGAACACATGTTCTAAAAGGAGCCGTAGACAGGTGTCTTCGAGAAAGAAGAGGGATTGCATCATCCTTGAACACATGTTCTAAAAGGAGCCATAGACAAGTGTCTTTGAGAAAGAAGAGGGATTGCATCATCCTTGAACACATGTTCTAAAAGGAGCTGTAGACATATGTCTTCGAAAATAAAGTCTTGAATAAACAGGTGGGGGATTGTATCATCCCTGAACTTCGGTCCCAGAAGTGAGCCATAGACATATGTCTTCGAGAATAAAGTCCTGAATGAACAGGTGGGGGATTGTATTGTCCCCGGACTTTGGTCCCAGAAGTGAGCTGTAGACATATGTATTCGAGAATAAAGTCCTGAATGAATAGGTGGGGTATTGTATCATCCCCGGACTTTGGTCCTAGAATTGAGTCGTAGAATGGGTCTTCGAGAATAAAGTCCTGAATGAATAGGTGGGGGATTGTATCATCCCCGGACTTCGGTCCCAGAATTGAGCCGTAGAATGGGTCTTCGAGAATAAAGTCCCGAATGAAAAGGTGGGGGATTGTATCATCCTCGGACTTCGGTCCCAGAATTGAGCCGTAGAATGGGTCTTTGAGAATAAAGTCCTGAATGAATAGGTGGGGGATTGTATCATCCCCGGAATTTGGTCCCAGAATTGAGCAGTAGACTGGGTCTTCGAGAATAAAGTCCTGAATGAATAGGTGGGGGATTGTATCATCCCCGGACTTCTGTCCCAGAATTGAGCCATAGACTGGGTCTTCAAGAATAAAGTCCTGAATGAACAGGTGGGGGATTGTATCGTCCCCGGACTTCGGTCCCATAATTGAGCCGTAGACTAGGTCTCCGAGAATGTAGTCCTGAATGAGCAGGGAGGGGATTGTATCTTCTCTGGACTTTGGTCCCATAATTGATCCGTAGACATTTGTCTCTGAGAATTGATGATAGGATTGTATCATCCCTGGACTCTTGGTTCAAAATGTATGAGATGGGATTGCATCGTCCCTAGACATGAGACTTGTCTTAAAGTGATAAGGATTGATCATCCTAGAACTTGATCTGGATTGTATCATCCGTGGACCTATGTCCTAAAGAGAGTGGGATTGATCATCCTGTAATATGATCGAGAGTGTTGCAGGGTATGTTGCTATGTATTGATGAGGATACTTGTATGTATACTTGTATTGATGAGGATACTTGTATTGGTGATGTGTATACTTGTATTGGTTTGGATACTAATACTGATGATCTAGATGACGATGCTACTGATTGTATTGATCTAGATAATGATGATGTTGATCGTGTTGATCTAGATGATAATGTTGATGATCGTATGACGATGATGCTGATGATCGTATGATGATGATGCTAATGATCGTATGACGATGATGTTGATGATCGTATGATGACGATGCTGATGATCGTGTGATGATGATGTTGATGATCGTGTGATGACGATGCTGATGATCGTGTGATGACAATGTTGATGATCGTGTGATGATGATGTTGATGATCATGTGATGACGATGTTGATGATTGTGTGATGACGATGCTGATGATCAGGTGATGACGATACTGATGATCGTGTGATGACGATATTGATGATCGTGTGATGACGATGCTGATGATTGTGAGGATTCAGATGTTGATGTTGTTGTAGCTGTTTGAGTGTTGCAGAAGATAAAGACCCATTATTGAAGATGTTCCAGTAACTGGTTCAGTTACTGATGATGTTGAGAAAGCTTCCAATGATTTATAGATGTATGATGTTGATGACTCCTTGCTCTTGCAGATGTTGTTATAATATCCTTCTCGTTAAGGGGGAGTGTTGAGATATTGTAACTTCTAAGAATATTATATTTGTACTTTATTATTCTGGAGATGTTTCATTCCTTCGTGAAGATCTTATTGTATATCCGGAGATGTTT
>BSBM01000397.1:13047500-13095000 GCA_027924585.1 Larix kaempferi | reverse complement strand
CCAATCTTAAAATAATGACATTTTGGGGTGGTTATACCACTTTTCCATAAATAAAAGTTATATATGCCGGAAGGTGATCCGTTTTTCTACGTTTCATCTTTTTACACCTAATCCGAAAAAGTTTTGTAGGTACCTCTAATAATTCATTTTAATGATAATATTTATGTTTTTCCAGCATGTCATTGCAACTAACGTGCATAATTTGGTATCATTACCTTGCACCAGCCCAATTTCAAGTTATTTTGGTTTCTTTATGTGTTAAATTTCCATGATAATTTTTACATTCAATTTTGCATAGCTCGTATAATTTTAACCAATCATAATTCACATTTTAATATTGGTAGATTTTATTTTTTATATAACATTTAACCCCATAACTTACTTGCAATCCCTATAACCTTTAACTCTTAACATACAATCCGTATAACCCTAACCCCAAAACCCCTAAACACCTAGAAGCACTTGTGCACTTAGGGATTATGGTTTAGAAGAGGTCCTACATGCCCTTATGGGGGAGGGGCTTTAGGAATAAACCAACACATATAGATTTATTGGGAAATAAATGAAGTAAACGTTACCCACCGAACTATGCAACATTCAGCAGAAGCGCGCATGCACTTCTAGAGCACACGCGTTCCTAGCACGTGTGCACCTATGCTGAACATAAAATTTAGAAAATAACCCGCACTCTTCTCCCACATTTTTTCTCTCATTCCTTGCGTATTTTTCGTTGTTTTCACCCACAGTCTAGAAACCATTTTCATTTTGGATTGAATTCACACACCATTTGGCGTTTCTTTGACAATATGGATAGAATACACACCAGTTGGACTCTATTTGGCTCTTTGCATTGAATGCACACCAGTTTGGCTCTAATTGGATCCTTTGATTGAATACACAATAGTTGGACTCTATTTGGCTCCTTGGATTGAATTATCATGCTGCTTGGACACACTTGAACTATTCTTACATATAGTGGATACATCAAAAGAGCATTTTACATTTTAAGCAAAGAGAAATCATAATCATTGGGGTATGGTGACAATTTGATCTTGTTACATATATTTTAGTCTTCATTCACTTTGTTTGAATTGTATCTATTTTTTTTCTTCTCATGAATTGTATGATAAATGTATTTTAGTCTTGTTAATATTCAACATAGACAATAAAAACATCTTATCACAAAAAAACTACAACATGCACCAAGCAATGCTTTCAACCTTTCATGAAGATAATAAAAAAAACTTACTTGCATCACCACCAATAACCTTTCATAATCACATAACTCCATCTAGTACACAAACATTTGTTGAATTCCTCATGATTTCACTACAACAACTCACACAAACACCTAAAGAATCAAACTCTTAATCTTTTGGGGCTATTTTCCCTCATCCAAAACATGAAAATGAAGTGAGTAGGAGCTTCTCCTTTTGTAGGGAATGTGCTCCTACTAACATCCCATACCACCATCCAATACCATCCAATTGAGTTCCTAGAGGTGATGTTGTTGTTATATCTAGGGCATGTTAAATTTTGAGCATTAATTCACAATACTCTAGGATCTTTACTAAGAGAATAACATATATAGTATATCAATGCATAACAATCACAATAAGCATGACAAGCATCACAAGAATCAAAAGTATGAGAGACAAGAGACACAGAGTTTCCGTGGGGAAAACCCTAAGGTGAAAAACCCCACAACTTCCTTAGAGATAGAGAGAGCAATGGCTCAACCAAAGTACAACCAAAATACATTAAGATAGTCTCCTAGTAGCAGATGATCCTCCTCCTCACTAGTGCGCCACTTTTTGAGTGAGAGAAGTATGAGTTTTCGAGTGAACCAAATAGAGATCTCTCGATCTCTATTTATACTAGTCTGTTTGACCAGCTACACTATGGGGCCGACTTGTCTAGCTAGTTACATCCACAATATAATATATATTTCAGGGCCGACCCCACACATGCTGGTCTAATAACCCATCGCCAAGTACACACACTTGCGACACTTGTCAATACACATGACGACACTTCCTTATAGAGGAATAACACATCTCTTATAAGGGTACACTAAATATATATTAAATACATAGATGAAATACATTCCGAAGTTACATATACATCAACACTCCCTCTTAACTAGGAAGGTATTTCTCGACACAGTTCTGCTAGTCAAGTCTTCTTCTTGGCATCATCGTCATTGATGCATTGTCATCATCATCATCACTGCTGCTGCTATCTCAACCAATCTCTGACTCTACTCGTCATAGGAAGTTCTACAGAGCTAGTCCTTTTTCATACTGGATGTAGGCCCACCACCTGCAGGTCTTCGTCATCACTGGCCATACTGTGGAATTCTCAGAACTTTTTATGTGCATCACAAAACCTTGCAAGATAATACCAGGACTTATTACGGGCACACAGCCCAACCTATCGGATCTCCCAGGGAGCTATTACATGTGACCCTACCACAAAACCTCGAAAGAGAATCCCAGGACTGATTACGAGCACACAGCTCAACCTATCGGATCTCCCAGGGCACTATTATATGTGGTCACCACAAAACCTTGCAAGAGCATCCCAGGACTTATTACAAGAACACATCCCAACCTATCGGATCTCCCAGGGCAATATTACATGTGGTCATGGCAAAACCTTGCAAGAGCATCCCAGGACTTATTACGAGCACACAGCTCAACCTATCAGATCTCCCAGGGAGCTATTACATGTGACCCTACCACAAAACCTTGAAAGAGAATCCCAGGACTAATTACGAGCACACAGCTCAACCTATTGGATCTCCCAGGGTGCTATTATATGTGGTCACCACAAAAACTTGCAAGAGCATCCCAGGACTTATTACGGGAACACATCCCAACCTATCATATCTCCCAAGGTGATATTACATGTGGTCATGTAAAAACCTTACAAGAGCATCCTAGGACTTATTACGAGCACACAGCTCAACCTATCAGATCTCCCAGTGCGCTATTATATGCCATAGGAAAAAAATTTGAAAGAGCATCTGCCAGATATCCTAGGGAGCTATTATATGCCAGCGGAAAAACCTTGCAAGACTATCTGTAGATCTCCTAGGACACTATTATATGTCCTCCCAGAGCAAAACCTCGAAAGAGCATTCGCCAGATATCCAAGGGTGAAATTATATGCCATAGGAAAAACCTTGCAAGACTATCTGCAAATCTCCCAGGGCACTATTATATGCTCATCTGCACAACCTGATCCATGGCCACAAAGTATCAACCTGATACTCACCATACATCATCTTGATGTACACATGATCATCCTGATCATCATCACTGCAACATCCTGCTGCATGTCATCTGGAGAAACATCCTGAAGCTCATCATCCGTGATCATCCTGATCATATAATGCATCTACCTGATGCATACTAAGTATCTACCTGATACATATCATCATATATGATCCACCCGATCATACAATGTATCCACCTGATACAAATACAAAAACATGATCCACCTGATCATACCTGATACATATCAACATACATGATCTACCTGATCATACATAGTATCCACCTGATACATATACAGATACATGGTCCAAGCATCCAACATGATGCATATACAAAACATATACAAATGATCCTACTGATCATATCCAACATCCAACATGATGTGTACATACATCTAAATGATCCACCAGATCATATCCAGCATCCAACATGATGTGTACATACATATACATATAGATGATCCAACTGATCATATCCAGCATCCAACATGATGCGTACATACATATAAATGATCCAACTGATCATATCCAGCATCCTCCTAATGCATATACCGAGCAGTAACTGGAGCATCATCCTGATGCTCATCATCCAGCGCTTACATCCACAGCCATGTGAAGGGTCCTCCATCCAACATGCTTGGAATGGATTCTGCAAATGTGTCCATCACTTCTTCCTTGAAGTGTCATCAATCTGAAGAACACCAAGCCTCTCGCTCAAGTACTCGAACTTCACCCTGGCTAGTGGCTTTGTCAGCGCATCTGCAATCTGCTCATCCGTCGCAATGTACAGGAGATTCACAGCTCCTCTCTGCACCATATCCTTGATATATTGATATTTGATCTCTATGTGTTTCAACCTATCATGAAACAATGGTTTCTTGGACAGCTTCACACAACTCTGGCTATCACAGAAGATACCAGTAGCATCCAACGGGAGATCAAATAACTCAGACAGTAGCTTCTGAAGCCATACTTCCTCACAACTAGCTGAACAGGCTGCAATATACTCTGCCTCAGCTGTACTCAGTGCTATGCAGGACTGCTTCCTGCTGAACCAAGAGATCACACCTGATCCCATACTGAAGCAACACCCAGATGTGCTCTTCCTACCTACACCACTGCCAGCCCAATCTGAATCAACATAACCCTGTAGGTTGAACTTTTGATTTGCTTCATACTTGAGCCCATAATCCATTGTACCCTTCAGGTACCTCAGAACATGCTTTACAGCAACCAGGTGAACACTCCTCGGACTTGTCAGGAATTGGCTCAAAGTGTTCACCACAAAGCAAATATCTGGTCTCGTGTTCGTCAGGTAAATCAAGGACCCAATCATCTGATGATACATAGAGACATCAACTAGCTCAAATGAAGCATCACATAGAAGCTTCAGATTCGATTCCATAGGTGTGGCCATGGCCTTGCAATCCATCATCCCGAATCTCTTCAAGATATCTACTGTGTACTTCCCTTGACCAAGGAAGATCCCATCTGCACTCTGCCACACCTCCATACCTAGGAAATAATGCATCATTCCCAAATATTTCATATCGAACTTGGCAGCAAGCTTCCTCTTAGTATCTGCAATCAATCTATCATTTTCTGTTACAAATAAGTCATCCACATACAGGAGAAGAATCACAGGATTCCCTTCCTCAACCTTGTAGTAAAGGTTGGAATCCGCTTTACTCTTGGTAAAGCCCAAACTAGATAGGAAACTATCCATCCTACCATACCAAGTTTTGGGAGCTTGCTTCAGGCCATACAAGGCTTTCTTCAATCTGCACACATATGACTCCCTGTCATGTATTTTGAAACCAAGTGGCTGCTCCACATATACTTCCTCTTCAACTACACCATTCAGGAAAGCAGACTTGACATCCATTTGGTGTATTTTCCATTTCATTACTGCAGCCAGGGCAAGTACTATTCTGATGGAAGTATACCTAGCTACAGATGCAAAAGTTTCTTCATAATCTATTCCCTCCTTCTGAGAGAAGCCACGAGCTACGAATCTTGCCTTGTATTTCTCTACATTTCTATCTGCAGCATGCTTGATTTTGTATATCCATTTGGAAGTCACAATAGACTTCTCTTTAGGTCTTGGGACAACATCCCAAACATCATTCTTCATTATTGATTGGTATTCCTCAACCATGGAATCCTTCCATTCTTTCTTTTCCGCTACTTCTTCATAACTAGAAGGTTCTTTGTTCATAATGTCATAGAGTAAAGCAACATAGCTGGTATGTGATCTGGTTCTCTTCTTTGCTCGGTGTTCTTCTTCTGGAATGCCAAATCTTTCTGCATCTTGAATGAGCTCTCTAGCCCATGTAGGTTTCCTCTTGTGAGAGTTATCCTCATGGGGTGGATCTACAGGTTCTTGCGGATCTTCAAACTCACGAATAACTTCTGGAATTGCTTCAGTCATGGTAGTGTCTTGAAATCTAGTTTCCTTAGGTTCTTCATAAACTTCAATAGGTGCCTTCCTTGATTTGATGAATGCTGAGTTTTCATCAAATGTTACATCCCTGCTTACATCAATCTTCTTGAACCCTGGAAAGTATATTCTGTAAGCCTTCGAGCTTTCACTGTAACCCACAAAGATACCCTTCTTTCCTAAAGGATCCTGTTTGGTCCTCTTTTCCTTTGGGACATGAGTGTATACTGGACAACCAAATATTCTGAGATGGCTGACTTCAGGTTTCTTACCAGAAAAGACCTCTTCTAGTGTCTTGTTGTCCAATATCTTGTGGGGTGTTCTGTTCTGCACATATATAACTATTCTAGCTGCTTCTGCCCATAGATGCATAGGTAGATCCTGGTCATGCAGCATTTCCCTTGCTGCTTCCATGATTGTTCTGTTCTTCCTTTCTGCAACTCCATTCTATTGAGGATTATAAGGAGCAGTCAACTCCCTCTTAATCCCTGAATCACTGCAAAGCTTCTTGAAGTCACCTGAGGTGAATTCTCCACCATTGTCGAATCTGAATGTTTTGATCTTCTTGTCAGTTTGATTCTCCATCAAGGTTTTGAATTCCTTGAACTTATCAAACACCTCATCTTTTTTTTTCAAGAAGTATATGCAAGTCTTCCTGGAGAATTCATCAATAAATGAGACTTAGTAAACATACCCACTCAGAGAACTGGATGACATAGGACCACATACATCTGAGTGGATGATTTCTAGGATACCTTTTTCCTTGCTTTCACTGCTTGGGAAAGCCTTCTTAATGTTTTTACCTTTTGCACATCCTTTGCAAACACCTTCATGTTTGGTCTTGATTTCAGGAAGACCCTCTACAACCTTTCTTGCAATTGGAAGTGCCCTATAGTGCATATGAGCAAGTCTTCTATGCCAAAGTTCACTTGGCTCCATGGATTCATGCACCATGGCATGTTCAGGTTGTCCTTTCAATTTATACAAACCTCCCTCTTGCTCTCCAATCACTATTGCATCATCTATGGTCTTTCCTTTTGGCCACATTAGGACTTGGCCATCCACAAATGCAACCCTCATACCTTTTTCATCCAATGTAGAGATGGAGAGTCAGTTCTTCTTGAGCCCAGGTACATAAAGGACTTCTTTCATTTTCAAAGATTTTCCAGAATCTAGGTTGTAGGAGGCTTCACCACTTCCTTTGATTGGGTATTGATAGTCATCCCCAAGTTTCACCTTATGGGGTGATTCATGTTCAGATAGGTTTACAAAAGATTCCTTAAACCCAGCCATGTGTTTGGAAGCCCCACTGTCAATTAACCAATCATTACAACCATGAGAGATATTACCTATGAGAGAAGATATTAGAACATAATCTTCTTCACTTGA
The DNA here is from genome assembly GCA_027924585.1 of Larix kaempferi. Taxonomy (NCBI): domain Eukaryota; kingdom Viridiplantae; phylum Streptophyta; class Pinopsida; order Pinales; family Pinaceae; genus Larix; species Larix kaempferi. The sequence goes on along the minus strand of BSBM01000397.1, from coordinate 13,087,891 downwards.
TGAGTCATCATCACTATCATCACTTTCATCCCTAGCCTTCTTCTTTGGAGGTTCATCATCTTCGCCAGCATGAGCATGTAACTTTCTTTTGTTTCCCTTCTTCTTATTGTTAGAGTTGATGTTATCCCTTTTGTTCTTGGGACATTATGAAGCAAAGTGACCCTTCTCATTGAATATGAAACATCTCATATCCTTCTTATTCTTTTGTTGGTTGTGATAGGATCTCCTGTGGTGAGAGTGCTCCTTCTTGGGCTTGCTTCTTTTGGTGTGAGCTGCGAGAGCTTGATCTTCACCTCCCATCTTTTCTTCACAAGCTACAAGCCTAGCTTCTTCTTGAGAGCATTCCTCCCACAGTTTACTGAAAGAGATCAATTTCTTTCTTGCATATATTCCTTGAATAAAGGAGTCCCATGACCTAGGAAGGCCATTTATAGTGGTCATAACAACTTCACCATTATCCACTACTTCATCCACAGCTTCAAGTTGTTCCTTCATCTGAGAGACCTTGGAGAAGTAAGATTGAATGGTTTCTTCATTCAACATCTTAACCCCTTTCAATTGATTCCGTAGGGTCATCTTCCGATTTATGTTCTTCCCTTCAAATAGCTTGGTCAAAGAGTCAAACATAGCCTTGGGTGTCTTTAGAGAAGACATGTGGGGTATGATATGGTCTTTGATGGAATCAACAATGATTCTCTTTGCCTTGACCAAGTTCTTCTTATGAAATACCTTAGCCTCTTCATCCTCTGGGATAGGGATGTCTTCTTTTATGTATGAGTCCAACTCATTCTCTTCCAGGATTAACCCAATCCTGTACTTCCAAGCTCAGAAGTTATCAGCCCCTTCAAGCTTATCCTCAAGCTTGGTGTGGTGAGACATCTTAAAGAGTACTTCAAATGGAAATATAAAAGATTTAGGTCTTACCACTTGAAATGCTAAAAACTAGATCTGGTCCCGGATTAGGGTTTGTCGGAAAAACCCTAAAAATTCAAAACGTGAATTTCAACTTTCTGAAAGGATAGAAAGATGCGCCTTGATGAGCTGATCAGCCTGGTGTATTCAAAATTTGAGATCAGCAAAGCTTTACCCTTCATATTTGCCTTTTTGTCCTCCCGAGTTCACTAGGGAGAGCCCTAAATTAGGCTTTGATTTTCCCGGAGATCTACACCACCAAAAATCTCGATCCAAAGCTCTAAACTTTGATTTTTGCAAGGAGCTTCCAACTATGTCCTCAGATTTCAGAATTTCCTATTTTTGTGGAAACCCTAACTTTTAGTGCCAAATCTGAAAATGCTCAGAATTGAATTCTAATTGGACAGATAGATTCTCCTTGATGAGTAGAGTCAATCTACTATACTGCTTTTCTAAAATCTGTGGAGAGAATCCCAATAAATAAGAAACTCAAGTTTCTGTCACTGCAAAATGTCTTCTTCTCAGGTTAGCTCTGATACCATGTTAAATTTTGAGCATTAATTCACAATACTCTAGGATCTTTACTGAGAGAATAACATATATAGTATATCAATGCATAACAATCACAATAAGCATGACAAGCATCACAAGAATCAAAATCATGAGAGACAAGAGACACAGAGTTTCCGTGGGGAAAACCCTAAGGTGAAAAACCCCACAACTTCCTCAGAGATAGAGAGAGCAATGGATCAACCAAAGTACAACCAAAATACACTGAGATAGTCTCCTAGTAGCAGATGATCCTCCTCCTCACTAGTGCGCCACTTTCTAAGTGAGAGAAGTATGAGTTTCTGAGTGATCCAAATAGAGATCTCCCGATCTCTATTTATACTAGTCTGTTTGCCCAGTTACACTATGGGGCCGACTTGTCTAGCTCGGTACACCCACAATATAATATATATTTCAGGGCCGACCCCACACATGGTGGTCTAATAACCCATCACCAAGTACACACACTTGCGACACTTGTCAATACACATGACGACACTTCCTTATAGAGGAATAACACATCTCTTATAAGGGTACAATAAATATATATGAAATACATTCCGAAGTTACATATACATCAATAGGGCATTCTCAATATATTTTAAGATTATATGAAAACATTCTCACTAGATGTTGTTGTAGGGTGAATCCACGAAGATGGGTGTCTATTTCGTGAGAATCGGGTGGTGTTGAAGCATGGCAGAAGCTATTCATCCAAATAACAATAATTATTCGGCTGAATAAATATTGTTATTCGGCAGAATAACCATAAGTTTATTCGGCTGAATAAAGTTTCACATCTCACCATTAAAAGTAACGGTGGCCTAGAACTGCGTGTGAGGAAGTGCCCATTGAGAAATTTGTCTGACAGTTTTTTAAAGTTTATTCAGCCAAATAATTGTTCGGCAGAACAATTATTCGGCTGAATTATTATATGACCGAATAATTATTCAACCGAACAATTGGTTTGCATATAATGTCGGTTGCGGCCATGTTTTTCATTTTTGTTCTGAATATTTTGTAGCTCTATAGGTCCCTGTTGTTGCATTGTTGGGACCCCTCCTACTGCTTGACGTCACCTTCCTTTCTGACCCGCCTACTGCCTGACGTCGCCTTGTCGACCCTGCCTGCTGCTTGACGTCGTTGTGCTACCACCTTGCGTTGCTGCGACATCGACGTCCTCCTATAGCTGTGAATCTGCCACCTTCTTTTGCCATCTCCTTTCGCCACCTTCCAGACATGGAGCACAGAGGCAGGATTGAGGCGTTTGTGCATGGAGTTCAACAGCTTCAATTCACCAGGTAATTTGATAGGTAATTTCGCAGGTAATCTTCTCATTTTAGTTATTGTTGTTATGTTTTGGCATTCTAATCACCCGATTTGGTTTTTGGCAGGGTTTTGGCATTCGGCTTCCCTTCTTCGGCAAGCTTTCGACATTCGGCATTTGAATTCCCTTCTTCGGCAAGCTTTCCGTGTTCGGCTTCTGTTCTTCGGCAGGCTTTCGGCGTTTGGATTCCCTTATTGGATGGAAATTGGCATTCAAAAGGTACACTACACTACTTAATACTAAATCCCCCTGAGAATTAATACTATAGGTTTTTAGCATTCTTAGGCTAGGTGTATTTTTATTTTATAGGATGAACAAAACAGAACAGAACACCACATGCAGCACATGCACCACTTACACATTGTTTTAACTCAGTTCATCTCTGTTCATGAACTTTGTTCATGAATAGAGATGAACTTTTTTCATGAACTCTGTTCACGAACAGAGATGAACTTTGTTCATGAAAAAAGATGAACTCTGTTCATGAACCCTGTTCCTTGCTACTTAAACTCATCAATCCGACTGGTGCTTGTTCGGATGCTATGATTCTTACTGGTACATTCATGGGTTTTTAGTAAACTGGATATTCTTAAAATCATAGGTAATTGGAAATAATTGTTTTTATAATGTACTAAAAATTATCATTTTGGTAACTAGAGATAGAATGGATAAGTAAATGATTTACATAATAATACATGAATGATTGCATCATGATAGAAATATAACTTTTCATGTCCAAAATAGTATATTTGGAGATACCGAAAAAGGAATATAGTTGGAATCCTTTCATCCCGATCATCACAGTTCACTTAAAAACCTTAGGAAATTAATGACCCAATAGTTTTTAAGGTCTACATTATACCATTAACTTGAAGATTATATAGACTGCTCTCACGGAACAGAGTTCATGACCTCTGTTCATGAACAAAGATGACCTCTGTTCAAGAACAGAGTTCATGAGCTCTGTTCATGAACATAGATGACTTTGTTCATGAACAGAGTTCATGAACAGAGATGAACTCTATTCATGAACATAGTTCATGAACTTGCCTTCCCTCTGTGTCGTGTGGGCGACCGTAGGATATTTTGATGAATTTTCTCATTCATTTATATAGCTATTGAACCAATGCAACATCTGAACCTGAATATTTATCCCTAACCTAGCCCTTTATACTTTATCCAACCTTTTGTTACAAGCAGGGAGTTTTAAAACCTAAACCTTTATATGTAAAAGTTTATTTTTTCAAAAGTAGCAAATATAATTATGGATAGATATATTGGATTGCTACTTGGGTAAGATCTCTCTATCTGATTATTATGTGTGACTGATAGTGTTCCTATAAATCGGATCAACTGGAAATATTTTATCGAGGCTTAACACTCTACCACATTGTTTGCGCATTTAATTTGCTACCTAAAATAATGAGAATATACCTCTCTGGAGGGGATTTCTTAAATCACTTAAACACCTAACCCAAAAAGGTACATGCTCCGTAAAAATCCATCCTATAGAATCCTTTTAAAGGAGGATCACCCTTAGGCAGGCTAGATGAATATCTTCCTTGCTGAAAAATGCATAATTTCCCAATCCTGCATCAACAAAGTTCTCCAATTATTCAGGTTCTTTCTTCTCAAAATGGACCAGTCTTTGAACTCTATTCATGAATAGAGTTCATCTCCTTTTCCACCACAATGGACATACTAATTAAAACCCAGTAGTAGTTCAAATGTACTTCAACTGTCAGCTCGTATGCTAATTGTCTAGATAAATAATAAATAAAGTGGGTTAAACTAAAGGAATTAAATAAAACCATTATAAAAAGATTGAGACTAGTCATTTTCCAATATTTGACATAATTGCATGAAAGTATATATATATGTAATTATGCTCTTCATTTTTGTTGCATTGTTTTAATACGTAATTACCTTTATGATAAGAAGAGCATGAGTTTCGACCACTTTTAAGATATTTTCTTATAGAAACTTATGTTCATCGATAGAGTTCATGAACAAACATATAGAAAAATATAATATAATTAAATTATTTTAGTAGTGTTAATATTCTTAATGTTATTATACTAGACTTGATAGAACAATTGTTAAGGGCCTAATCTAATGGTACTTCAATGAAGTGATCCTTATCATATTAACACTAATAATATAATTAAATTATTTTAGTAGTGTGAATATTCTTAATGTTATTGTACTTAGACCCCCATTAAATCTAATAAGTGAGAAGGAAGAAAGAACACATTGGCGCACCTCTTTCTTCTTCGCACTGACTTATCCACTTTCAATTCACGAACTGTAAAATAGCTAATAAGTGTTGGCCCACCACAGGGATGAACTTTATTAACATGACTATACTAATATAGGAAATAAAAGTAATGTACAGAACTCCCCTTGACATTGGTGTTGTACCTCAAATGCTTGGATGGTCAAAATTACAATTGATCATAACAACACTTACAATCTTTATTTTGTCTTATATAACATAACATATTTTTTGGGATATTAGGATAAATGTTTGGAATGTTAAAATATTAAAACATGTAGAATTTGAATATGTTATGAGTTGATAGTTGTGTAAATGTAGACAATCATATCAAATGGAAAGAGAGGAGTCTTTGAGGAAAAAGCGTAGGAGGTCATCACAATCATCAGGAATTGGTGTCTCGATTGATAATCAAAGTTTGTCGGCTTCACCTCGGGATTCAACCTTATTGTATAGTTCACATTCATCTGATCACCGACGAAGTTAAAGGGGTACATATGATTCCCCCGTATCTTCTATGGGAGAATGTTGATCTCGACCTTCTGTTGGTTTGAACATTTAGGTGTTAATACATGTATTAATTGTAATTTTGTGCGTATTCAAAAAGTTTGTACATGTTTACACACAACTATGTTTGTCTTTGAAGCAGAGCAAGCTTCAGAAGAGGCTCATAATTCTACACAGAGGAATGAAGTTCGAGCAAGGAGGACAGATGTTGAACCATATGTGGGTGTAGAGCAAGGTTCAGAAGAGGCTCGTAATTCTACACAGAGGGACAGAGGTCGAGCAAGGAGGGCATATGTTGAACTCGATGTGGGTTGTACACCCATAACAACTTATCCATCTGATTTAGCTGAGGAGCTTCAATGGGAAAGTGATGTTCAAAAAACGACCCTTGAAAGTTGTAGATCTCACTATGACAAGTTGAAAAATGATCTTTCTGGTTTGGATCTACCTCCATAGAGCAAACAAAGTCTAGAGATTGTTTTACGATCATTACAAAAATTCATTGAGGCATATGAGGATCTCAGACCAACTACGAACGGTTTTGTTGACTTGATGTGAAGGAGAAGGGCACAAGTGATGGGTCTAGACAAGTGGGCTGTTGTGAACGAGAGAGTGACCAAAGAATAGGTCAATTCAATGTTTAATTTGAAAGAAGGTCTAAAGCGAAAAATGTTGAAAGTGCGATATTTTAAGCACCCTAAACTTGCACATCTAATATATGATCAGTTCCTTGCAGCCTATGGTTGGTTTCCATGGAATGATGAGGTTCCTAATTATTTCGCCAGATTTTTGTATGCAGAGTTTTTTTAAATATGAAGCCAGACTATACCAATGTTCATTCTGAGTTTTATGGAGTTGGAGAGGGGTGAATATATGATCGAAAAGGTGCTCTTAGAGATCCCACAACTCTTTGACCTCCACCCTAGATATCACGCCCACCCAGGCTTGTGACATTAAAATCAGAGATGGAGCCCACATCCCAACTTGGGACAACTCCAAGGGATTCGGTTGCCGAAGGTTTAACATCAACATTTGTAGGAGTTGATGTGGGATTGGTTCGAGAGAGTGCTCGAGACACTATTTGTCAAAAGTTTGTTTACAAAACGAATGATGAGGTAGATGGAATGAGCATTGAAGATCTTAGGGCTTATGCTAAGGTTTGTCGCGATACAGCTTCAGATGTCCTATCCCATGACACATCGAGTATAGGAGAGGTCTGTTGTTTATGTACATACAATCTATTTAATTGTTTTATTCATTTTAAATTGAACTTTTTGTTACATTATATCTATGACATTATATATTTTTTGATGTATAGTAATAAATACATTACGTAAATGTTTATTGGTTGCAGTTTTCTAGAATGTTGAATGAACATAATTTTCGACTCTCCACTAGTGAAAATTTAGAAGAGCATCTTAGAGAGGTATATTTATTATTTACATATTTATATTTATGTTTGAAATGTATTGTATGCTTTTTTTTAATTTTAATTTATCTATGTATATTATTGTTAATGTCACTTATCCATGCAGGTTCATTTAGATTCCAACTTTTTCGATGAGTTTTTCATCTCTTGTGAGCTAATGATTTCAATTATTTTGTTTTGTTTTTAAGTGAATTGCTTAATTTTACTTTATTTTGCTTGCACTATGTTTTATTTATTAACAAAATTTAAATTTTAGGGAACACGATAACATATGGAAATTGGTGGTGAGGATATAGGTTCTTTGATGGACGTGGACATTGGCACTAAGGTAATTTTGTTAATAATTGAACTATTCTTTCCAAAAAAAAATTATAAGTTTAATATTTAAATTTTTTGAATTTAGTTTAAATTTTTTAAAATAATTTATGAGATTCATAATTTTCTTTTGTACATGTTGCAGGTTGGGTCTCTTCGAGGCAAAGGGAATACCCCAGCGGATGATAGTGGTGGACTTTGATTTAGAAAATGATTTTTGTTGGTCTTTTTTGTTTTCCCATACTGCCATATTGCATATATCTGCATGTTGATACATATAATGTAGCTATTTTGGACATCGAAGAACTTTATTTTTGTATTATATATGTACATTGAACTCACATGTTCATGAACGTTTTTTTGGGATTATATACATGTACATTGAATTTACATAATTTGTATTTTCTTTGAATGATCTAACTTTTTGGGGGGTAATTACAGAGCATACTTTGTGTGGTAAATGTTTAGAATATGATTTTGCATGATGTTCATGAATGTATGCATTATTAAATTTGTATGTACAAGTTACAATTTTCTTTCATAATGATAGTCAATTTTATATCTAGTTTAATGTTCAATCTTGAAATGGTTTTAAAAGATATTAGTACACATGTTTTAATGTTTAAAGTACTTTATTTTATGAATAAAAGAAAGTCCATGTGTGATTGTTGTTGGTGCTTGTCCTCGCAAACTAGAATATTTTAGATCACTGTGTGATGTAGAACAACAGTATTTAGCTGATGTACCTTCTTTTCGTAATTTTCAGATTGCAAATTTTATGTAAAGTAGACATTAACTATTTTTTTTTAAAATTAGTTCATAGAATATAGTGCTTTGCAATTTGCACTCCTGAATCTTTCTTTATATTGAATTTCAGTATATTGTAGCCTTAAGTTTTGATAGGTGCAATCTAAAGTTACAATTTTTAAGACTTGTAGGATTTAAGGGCCTTGAGTGCAGATTTGTAGTATTGATAATTTTTTAGTGCAGATGTAAATGTTTTTGAGTGTAGATGTAAAATAAATTTAGTGAAGGTTTGAATTTTTGAGTGCAGATGTAAATTTTTTTGAGTGTAGATGTAAAACAAAATTAGTGAAGGTTTCAACCCTCTTGGTTGTATTTTAATATATGATCTTGGTTTCAACAATAAACTTGAATTTCATATAAATGATAACTTGAATCTTATATAAATGATTCATACTTTCAATTTTTAACTAATCATTCATATGTTCAATGTTCAGGTACAACACTTTTGTAGTTGGTGAACTATAGATGCTGCTGAAATCACGACAAATGGGGATTTAATGTTTTTTTTTTTAATCATAAGAAAGGATTTCAGGATTGTGAATCTTATGCTAAATTAGAGCAATGATTTTAGACAACAATTTGATGAATTTTCATCGGTTTATTGTAAATCACCATTGCTCTAATTTAGCATAACTTTCACAATCCTGTAGTCCTTGTTTGTGATTAAAAATCAAATGATCGTTATCTCCATTTTCCATGATTTCAGTTATGCGAACTAAATTCTATCTACACAAGTAATATTGTCAAGAATTCAAAATCAGATCTTCATATGATCTAGATCAAATGGAACTAAATTCTATCTACACAAGTGATATTATTCTTGTGCATGTATCATTTATTTAAAAACCATAGGTTAACAAAGTTCCAAAAATTTCATGGATCATTCATATGAATTGTTCATCCCACCACAAAGCCAGTAATGGATCAACCCAGTTAATGGATCAAAAATAATAATTTCCCATTTATATAAATAATAATTTCATTCATCATACAATTACTATTCTAGAATTGTCTATTAATAATACATTAGAGAAACATGAAATGGATTAATCACAATCCAAGTCTTTTCATGAAATTACACCTTCATTCATACACCGGATGTCCAAGAATTCAAACATTTCTTTAAAAATTTAATCCTACATCAATAAGTCATGCACCACATGTCCATATTTCAACATTACATAACATAATTACTCAATCATGTCCAAGAATCTTTAAGCAATCATTCTTAACAATTAACAATGTTTTTACGAGATCATGTTTAAACTCTTATTTCTAGTTCCCATACATTACTTGTAAAATTACATTTGCAATCAACATTCCATAGTTGAAAGATAACATTTTTCAACTTTTCCCAACTTTTATTAAAGTTATCATTACCAAATAATTATCGAATCAATTTCAACACGCTAAAATACAATCATTTTATTAATGACATCTCAGCATCGATGCCATCTTCTTACACAATACAAAATAACACACCAAGTCATCATGCCATCATCCATATTCAAGCATACACAATCATAAACACAAGCTTATAAAACATAAATAAAAATCTGACACCTCAAGATCATCGTCATAGTTGTCAATATAAAAATATCTTGTACACAACATTTGACATGCACAAAACAAGTATAAATCTCTATTCATCATCATTAAGTATTACGCAATCATCTTCCACATAGAGGCTAAAATGATGCCATGTGTCTCCTATAGTTCTCTTAACCATGATCAATTCATCTCTGATATGGTTAAAAATATTGCAATGGAATGCCTTCCTCAATTATTCTTTCATGGTCATATTTGGACATTTTCCATTTTCTAGTTTTAATTTTTCTTTTTATGGAACTTGTACTAATTTTATTCGAGATGCACATACTAAATGACTATATTGAAAACATATAACATCAGGTTCATAATCTTGAAAGTAGACATAATTTTCAGTCATATGGGTTTGTTGAAAAAAAAGCCTTTTAAAATGATGGATCCTCTCTCATATGTAAATCATTTGTCATCGTAGTCCTCCAATAACTTCATTTTTCCTTCCATGCATCGCATGAAATAATATTTCACCTTTTCTTTGTTGTCTAAATGTGCAATCATAGCGAAAACATATCATGTGCAAATTACAATTGACATTAGGGTTTTTAAATCAATTAAATTGGCTATACACATAAGGTGATGGATGTAACAATGAACAATCAACAAAGAATTTGTAAGTTCTATATATGAAATGAACAATCATTGTTTATAGTTTATTTCATTAACTTCTCTAACAATATCTAAAATTCTATCGCCATCAGATGATATTGCTATTTCTTGTGATTCTAATTCTTCTAAGTGTTACAACGTAATTTTCCACCTTGTGAGCATCAACACTCTTTGGCCTTCAGAATCCATTTCACTGACTCAGAGGCACTTTATGTCCTTCAGACACACTATTCCCCTATTTTTTCTTCCTGTACTCTATTTGTTACACTTAAGCCAGCGTACCCATGAGCTGGACCACTATAGCCCGCGGGTAACAAGTAAAATGGTAAAAATCACTAGTAAATGACTTTTTACTCCTAAAAAGCGGTCTTAGGGTGTCCTTTGGCCCTCCATTTTCCCCGAAACACCTCGATGTGTCCTTTCACTTACCTTTGGAAGGACTATATATTGAGCAAATATGGCATATGGAAGGGGGAAGGAAAAGAGAGCAAGATAACTCTAGTGGATTTTTGTTGTATCTTGAGTTTACACTCATTGATCCTTGTTGTTGTGAACCCTTTATGTTCACCTTCCAAACTCCTATCATAGTTTGAGTTTGCCATTCCATGGAGGAGTGAAGTGGTGGAGGCACAAGTGGAGAGATCCAGTTCTTGGTTCAGATTGGTTTTCGACAAGAGGTCGTATCACATTGTACTTCTTATTATTTATTAATAGAAATACTCATATTCTCGTCCATTAATGTTGTGAATGTTGTTTATATTACATTGGGTTGCATTTACTTATGAAATCATGGACCATTTCTATTGATGATGTTAATGTCTTTCATGTATTACATGTGCTTGTTGTATATTGGTTTTCAAGACTAATTTGCAGGTTCAAGTGCACGAATTGAAAGCTCCAACGGGGATCTACACCAAAGGTCTAGATCGAGGTTGGTTATATTCTTCATTATCTTAGCATTGTCATTTATATAGCATAGCATTGAGAATTGAGTTAATTTCGGGTATTCAGCTGTCTATTGTGGTCTACCCCAAGCCATAGGAAGTTTTCTCCGTAACACTAAGCTTGCTAGTGGCATTTTTCCCTATGGATTAATCTCTGTGTGTTTCCAATGTTTTACATCATTGTTCGTTATGTTTTCACAAACTTCTGTAAATTCAACATTTTCAATGCAAATACGACAAAAGCATGATTGCTTTCTGTTGTCAAATGCAAACACATTTTCTAAGGGTTTTGTTTGAATAAAGTGTAAATCTCTGGTCCCATGTATGGTGCCAGCCTCATATGGGATTGATCTATTTATATCTTGGATTCCAATAAGCCAAAAGAACCTACACAATATATGACAAATTACAAAGGACAATTTTTAATGTTAGTGTACATATACTTAAATGATAGAACTTTTCAAATAACATTTTTTTAAATTGACAATTAATATAAATAAAAAAGACCCTGTACATGCCTGCGAACATCTTTTGATTGTTGATTATAATCATGTATTAGATGTAATTAACACCATTGGACAACCTTTGCAGCTGAATGAAATCGCATGGAAGAATGGTTCCTTTTCCATCTTCGAAGTGCTCTTTTACACATGTTACTGCACCATCATGTTCACCTTTTCCATGTTGAGTTTCAAAGAAATTCCAACGATGTTTAATGTTTGTTGCTTTATGAAGTCGACATAACAAAAAAAATGATCATGAAGATTTAAATTGTCCCGCACATCCATCCGAACATATCCAATGTTCATTGAAGGGTACTCGCACGAAGCTGGTACCCAAAAAGGCCGCCACGCGTGAGCGGAAAAAACAAAGCGATGCACACGCGCTTCCAAATGCGCAGACACGTCCCTGCTTTGGCAATGTCGGACGTCCACGTGGTTGAGCCCATGTGGACAAAAGGTGCGTGCATGGGTCATTAACGTGTATGCACAAAATGGTGTGCATGCATCAATGACGTGTGCACACCCCTGTTTTTAAATAAAAAAAAACAGAGCTCACGGGTTTTTCATTTTCAACAAACCCACGAGCGCACAAAGGCACCCCGCAAGCGCATCGTGGAGTACACAAGGCCCCCTCAACACCAACAAATCACCCCTACACCACCTTTCCAACGATTTCTCCAGGTAGGTGCTCAACAAAGCATGAATTTGTTGTTTTTTTTGGTTTTTTTTGTTTTCCATTTTCATTTTAATTTTAAAAAAAATTTACAATCCATTAAAAAACCAAGAAAATTTCATTGCATGCCATCTACACCTAACAAGATGACAAACACACCTGAACCATTAGATGAAACCAATGAAACCTAACCTTCAGAAGACAACATTTGAACGGACAATGAACCAAATGAAAACCCCAAAGACCAATTACACCAAGATTAAAACGAATTGACGGTATTGAGCGATGAATTGAAGAGCACCAAGTAACCCTCTCGGGTTTCCTTGGCTTCATCATTGCAAAACATTATTGAATCCATCAACATTGCACACAGCGAGATCACAAATCTAAGCTAGTACAAGGCTTGAATGAGGGAACACTACTCCACTGGGATGTCCAAAGAACACATAAAATACCTCAACATCACCAAAGCCCAGTTGTATAGCAAATTCATAATTCCCTCTACAGAACAACCTCTAGATGTGAGGAGGAAACAGGTTTGCAAGGACTGGTGTATTTACCATCCATGGAGAGATAACTGGAGAAAGCGATGGTTCATGGTGTTTGAAAGGCCCCCATGTAATAATTTGGAGGTCCCACAGTATTTTCTTTGAAAATTATGGGTTGTGTTTGAGATAGGATACCATGTCAACCATTTTGACATCAGCGAGTTTCAGGGTGTCGGTCTTGGCTCTGCCCAAGATCAACCTCAAGCCCACTGCAACCCACTTAGAGGACCTCCTGCACCCAGGAGAGAGCCAAACCCCCCTCCTCAACCACCCGGGTTTGGTAGCAGCCTAGATGAGATTGATGACTCAGTTAGGCATGCCACACATCATTTGCTTAGACATACCACATTTGTGGCTATGTATTCACAGAGTCGGGAGGACATCGATCAAACAGACACAGTTGCACCATTTATGGGTGGTTGTCAAGACATGCCGGGTATAGGTGGAACCTAGGCATGACCTTCTAGTTCTACTGGAACAACGACACATCATTGTTCTCACTGTGGTCATTCTTGCCACGTTCCTATGCAGTAACATGCCACAGGGAGATACATGGATCAGGTTAGCTATTGTTTTATTTAATGTTCAAGTATTTGTTGTATTTTATTTGATATCGTATTGTTTAATATATTTAACTTTTAATTACACATTGTTGACTTTATTTGTTTTAATGTACAATTATTTAGGCTCGAGTCTCCATCCTCCAGGTGGGAGGACATAGGTTCCTTTGACCTCAACCGAGCCATGGCAGCAATAGAGGAGATTGTGGCACCATACACATAGGTAACTTCTTTACTTTGAATAATTAGATCATGTTACGAGTAATTTGGGTTCAATAATTACAAATTAATTAGCACTGAGTAATTACCATATTATCATCGTATTTTACAGTTGTGTTTATCATATTGTATAAATTATTTGAGAGCTATAAATTCATATAATCCAACCAAACAAAAATGAAACCTTATAAAACATGAAAACCTAAGAAAACTAGAAACATCTGTTCATGTTCACTTTAGGAATCCCAGACCTCTAATGATTATAGAAATGGGAGATAAATTTCCAAAATCTATCATTCTTACTTGACCAATGATGAGCCTGTAGCTGGGGTTTTGGTGATGCCCGCAGTGTCCTTTATCCTCAGACTACCATCCAATGCTTGCTTGCTCTTCCTGTGCTTGATCAATGCCATTTGTGTTATTGATGCTTTTCCATTTGTCAATATGTCATCCAATTTATCTTTGCCATTTACTCTCCTTGTCCAAATCATCTTCAAATGACCACAGTAAGGGTCATTTGACTCTTGGCTCAATAGGTGTGCCAATGGCTCCAATGCCCATCACTTTGTCCACCAAATCAACCTTTGTTGCCATGTGTTCTTCAAGCTGAAAGTTTGGCATTAATGCTGTTATCAATGACAATAATAGACAACCATATTCATCAAGCTCTCCTCAATCTCCCAAAATCTTCACATATCGCTTCCTTAAAAATGAAACTTGTCTTCTATTTATACTCTTGTCTTCTATGAAACTTGTCTTCTATTTATAGTTTTATCATTAAGATGATTAAGTAAATCAAATATGATTTATTTAATTATGGCCATGCCATGTCACCTTCTTGTCCTTAGCTTGCCATGTCCTTCTTCCATGCTTGTCATAAACACTTGTCATGCTTGCCACGTTTGATGCTTGCCATGTCTGTCAAACTTGTCACCTTTGACATCCCTCAAGCCATGTCACCATCTCCATTGTGCTTGGCATAATGTGTATGCTCTGTGTTCTTAATGCTTCCATGTCTTTGTCATTATTGTATTGTCATCAATGTCATTATCAAGTCCTTGTCATCAATCCTTTGCCATGTCTCCACTTTGTCAAGTCTTCTACACTTGTCATGCTTGCTTACAACTTATGAAGTCATCAAAGCTTGTCGTGTTTACCATTTGTCTAGTCAAGTCTTTTCCATGTCATCACTTCCCCCTTTGTCCTTAATGTGTTTTCATCAATGATAACTTTGGCCATCAAACACTTCAAGCATAAATTGTCAACCTTCTTTTCCAAATTATCATGGGCCCAATCCATTGTGGGTCAAAGGACACGATCCCCACAACCATGTTCTTTACCAAGTCTTGAACAAATGGACTACACCAGTACAATAAAAACGTTATATAATATCCAAATCCCATCAAACCACTATCATCTAACTTGAATAGAAATTAATTGCAATCATGTTTTTTAAGTACCATCGTTGTCATTCTCATTTGCAGTGTGTTTAATTTAGTTAATATTGTTTTTATAAATTCAGTCTAAAAATTGTAGTGTTCGCACAGGTGTTCGCAGGCTCCAGCGATCAGCCATCACCACCGAGGATCAGTAGATCTCCATGTGTGCAGGTATCATGTGTATTAAAGCATAAATTCAATTTCAAATATGATGACTTGTCCGTGTATATTTATATTTTTCTATATTAAACTATGAGGTTATAAATGTGTATGCAGGTGCGAGCACCTTGGCCTGACAGTGCTGTTATTCCTCCTTCCCCATCCTTTCGGCCACCTTATATGCTAGTTGTATCCCTTGCAATACATGCCCCATTCCATGCATCCCTCCCCATCCCCTTCCATTCAGACCCCCCCCTTCTATATAGCACCACAGTTCCATCCAGCTCCCCCTTACGTTTCATATCCTGCTCTACCTCCGTATCAGTTTCCCATGTTCCCACCCTCCCCCATCTGACCATGACACCCCACCCATCCATAGTCACCCATCCCTCCACCGCAACACAGACCTCGGACCCCCCCCCCCCAACATTTCCCCACCACACTCGCTTCCCCTTCCAGGGTGCCCCGACCCATACTATAGCTAGTTGGGGTTTATAGCCCTAGACATGCACGTCCACTTCGCCTACCCCAGTCCATGCTTCCTTCTGCCAACCCCCCTTCTTCCACTTTTCCCCCTAGTGGTGTAGCCACCATCGACGTGGATACATCCTCCCCTATACCGTCCACCCTAGCATCGAAGCAGGTTGTCCAACCGACTGCTCCATCTGCCATCCCTAAAGACCAGCCGGTTGTGTTCATAGTGAGATTGACTAGTTTATGAAAATCTCGTTCAATTTTAACAAAAATTACTATATGCATCTAATTTCATCATTTATCTGATTGTTCTAAATGTTGCAGGGTGTAATTGCTGAGAGACTAGGAGCACGGAGGAGGGAGACCCCCTCAAACTTATAGTCTCGCATGAGGTGAGTTATCTAAGATTTGAAAACTATTTTTACATTTAAATTATGTTTTATACTTGTATAATTGCCAGGAAAAGTTGACATATTTTTGTTGTCCTTTCAGGGATCAGGGGGACGTGCTCCAAGATGCCCGAAGGACCCAGCTTCCTCTAGCATGAAGAAGAGGAAGATCGATTTTGGAGATGCACCTGGGAGCTCCAAGGGTGGGTAGGAGGATTGAGAGACCCTACTATGTACACTAGCCACGATGTGGCATTTTTGGCACGAATTGCCATATTTTGTATAGGGAACCATGGGCCATATTTTGTATAGGGCACAAGTTGCCATATTTTGTACAGGGCATGAGTTCCCATTATATAGACGTTGAGAACGATGTTCGATTTTTCTAAAAAGTGTACATGATTGGATAATTTTTGCATATTAATAGATGATTCTGCACTTGTCTATGTGACTTTGTCTTTGATTATATTTTTGCATACATGATTTTGTCTTCGATAACAATGTTATGGAACAGTTTTCACATACATATAGATGTTATTTCTAGACACCAAGTGACCTCAATATGACTCCCTTGTCTTTGAATGGGTCTTGCATCTTTTCCTTTCAGCAACAACATACCTAACCAAGCAAACTAAGGAGTGATATTTACATTACAAAGTGTTGTGACTTTAGGGCTACAAAAAAATAAATAGAAGACGATGACTTCTTCCATACTTAACCTTGTAATGGTTATAATAGTCAATTCTAACAATCATTGCATCACATATTATATAAAATTAACCTAGATATATGAGAAGTTCATATGTGTGCTTGGATGGAAGGGTTAACCATATCACTTGAATTAGTTCAAACATGAGGGGTGTGCATAGGTGCAATTGGATTGAGCAATAAAAGAGAATTGTTAATGTAGTTACATATGGATCGTTCTTTGTGTGTTATTATGTGTCTTTAATGAAAGCATGGTTAATGTGTTGAACTACTACTTGCACAAGTTGGCATAGACCCTTAGTGTTGATAATGTCTTCAATGTTTTGGTAATATTGATAATCACTCTCTGTAATTTAAGTATCTTGGATTTTTTTAGGTTAAGACACATATTGAACATAGTCAACTCAATGGTTCAAGACATCATTTTACCCCATGATCCATGGAAGATTCATTGGAGTCATATGAACCTCATTGTCATCACCTCAACCATGGTCAAGATGCCAAGACCCATCCTTAGTAGTCAAAACCTCATGTTGGCACCCATATAACACTCAAAGATAAAAAAATTCTTTTAAAGGGCATGTATGGGGGTTGAGGGAATCTCGATGGATAATATCCTTAAAACATTTATATTCGATTTGAGGCCTCATATGTCCTCACCTTATAATTGTCAATACCTAAAGACCCATCCTTAGTGCACAAAACCTCCAAATGGAATCCATATCCAAAACAAAGGCCATGTGTCCCATCTAGAGAGCTTGTGTAATGATTCAAGGACTTGTTCAGGGCTCATGAGCATGTAGATATTCATTTAGGTCCTAAAACCTTTATATTTTTTAATCACCATGCTCGAGGTCTAGAAACCCATCCCTTGTGTTGCAAATCCTCTATTGGCATTGTTGTAGTAGCTTTATTCAACTAGTCAACTAGGATAAAGAGTTGACTGGAGGTATACATTGTAAAAATAAATATTTGTTAGGGATTAATAAAAGGCTAATTATTGATGGTTCTAAAGTTACATTCTCCCCTTTCTCACTTTCCATTTATGTGTATGAATATGTAGATATATCTTGGATAGTGACACATAATGACACTCGGATAGATAGATTGGGAAAATTTTAGATGAATTCCAGGAGCTCTACATACAAGTTAAAGAAAAAGAAAGAAAAACTCCTAACATTGGGAACAAATAGCCAAAACCAACAATGCAACTAGAACACAATGACCAAGGGAACTTCAAAATGCAACACCACTCCACAAAAGAAGTTGCTTTAGACCTACCTCATTTGGTATGAGAGAAGCTGCTTTAGAGACCTAGAGACCTACCTTCCACTTCTCTCATTTGGTATGAGAGAAGTTACTTTAGACCTACCTCACTCATGTCAATGCTTGAGTTTTTGGAGGCCGAACTCCCACCCCACATGTCCTCTTCAACATTTTTTGTTCTCTTGGTTTTGTGCCCACCCAAAATTTTTCATGCATTGGGTACCTTGAGGTATATCCCCAACCCAAAAACTCTTATATTATGTTGATTATGTTGGTTATTGGATTCACCCAACAAAATTATATTTAACAATACACATATTCATAGACTTGGTTTCACATGCTCAATGCTCACTATATTCAACAATACAGTTATCTTAAATTTAATTCATGTCTTGTTAAATATTTCATAATTAAATAGCTATTTGAGAGCACCACCTTAGACCAAGCCATACCATTAATATAAAATGTACATTAGAGAAATGACCTAATTCAATTTCCTTCTATAACTCTAACACTAACCCTCACCCAAACCCTAGCACTAATTCATCTTCTTCATAATCACCATCACCATCACCATCACCATCATCATCAAAGTCTTCACCATCATCACCATCATCGTCATCATGAACATCTTCATCATCATTGTCATCTCTAGGTTCCTCATCAACATCTCCATCATCACATCTTCTTCGTCATCACCATCATCATCACCATCACCATCACCATCATCATCAGCATCTTCATTATCATCACCATCTTCATCATCATCACCATCTTGATCATCATTGTTAACTCTAACTCTAACCCTAATTCAATTTCCTTCTATAACTCTAACCCTAACCCTCACCCAAACCCTAGCACTAAACCATCTTCTTCATCATCACCATCACCATCACCATCCCCATCATCATCAACGTCTTCATCATCATCACCATCATCATCATCATGAACATCTTCATCATCATTGTCATCTCTAGGTTCCTCATCAATATCTCCATCATCACATCTTCTTCGTCATCACCATCATCATCTTCATCACCATCACCATCATCATCAACGTATTCATCATCATCACCATCTTCATCATCATCATTAAATCTAACTCTAACCCTAATTCAATTTCCTTCTATAACTCTAGCCCTGACCCTCACCCAAACCCTAGCAATAAACCATTTTCATCACCATCACCATCACCATCACCATCACCATCACTATCACCATCATCATCAACGTCTTCATCATCATCACCATCATCATCATCACCATCATCATCATCATGAATATCTTCATCATCATTGTCATCTCTAGGTTCCTCATCAACATCTCCATCATCACATCTTCTTCGTCATCATCATCATCATCATCTTCATCACCATCACCATCATCATCAACGTCTTCATCATCATCACCATCTTCATCATCATTGTTAACTCTAACTCTAACCCTAACCCTCACCCAAACCCTAGCACTAAACCATCTTCTTCATCATCACCATCACCATCACCATTGCTGGTGAGCTTTCAGGATGGATGCTTAATGAGGGCAGCTAGACTAAGAGCTTATTTTAATTATCAACCCGGGGGACGTACAAACTTCAGAGGTGCAGGCACTATATGTTCTCTTATAGGATAGTCTTTGTCGCGGTTGGGTGTTGGTATCAGTGTTTAAGGGTTGCCTAAAAGAAATTGAATAAGCTAGAAAAGGATTGCCTAATCTATGGCTGAAAAATACCTATGCTAAGAAGTTAAAGTACTGAAGACAATAATCTATATCAAAGAATCTAAGTGTTGAAAACAGTCAATATGTTCTATGGAAGTGAATGCTAAAACGTAGCAGATCTATTCTAGAATAATGAAAGCTGGATCTTTTATTTAAGAAACAATTACTGTAAATCAAATGCATAAACTATAAGTCTGGTCTAACCTATTTAAGTAAATCAAATGCATAAACTGTAAGTCTGGTCGAACCTATTTAATTGCCGAAACCAAGTTTGGTATACCATTCTCTAATGCTACGAAATAATCAGAATTTCAGGAAGTAAATATCATTAATGAACCACAGTATTGAAAGTAAGCAATCTTAACGAACAACCAGAGTAATGAGAGAGCACATAAGCTTTAAGATTTGAATCACTGTTCAGAAGCAATGTGAGCACATAGGGCAATAGATGCTGAAAATATGCCTTGGAAGAATGTTGCTACAAGACTATTGAAACAGTATTACTGAACTATAGAATGCATTATAAACTACTATGGAATCAACTGGTTGCTTTACTACAGAAACAAAATCATACTAACTAACACCATTCAAATGCTTCCATATGCAGCATAGATTTTAGTCAATGTAAAGCACATAACGAAGAAATACCTGAACAGTAAGATCTCCTAAATTACGTGTTGGAGGGGCCCTCCCCAACCCATACTCAGGAGTGGAAAAACTTATATACGCTAAATCAAAAGAAACATCAAGTCTTTTATTCAAAATAGCAGCTCCATATTTTAACAAAAGTTTGTAACTCAAGGTATCTTAACAGTATAAAAACGTAAAGCAATGGTTCTAAAAAATGTCAACAGGATCCTCTCGCTAGCCGAGAGGCCCATATATATATTCCTCTAATGATTAACCTAACTTCTATGTCTAATTGTTGATTATGTTTGAACAGGTGTTCTCCCTAGAAATCAAGAAAAAGGCACTGAGTTTTGCATGAGCTTTCCAGTCCACTGCTTGATCTGTGTGGGTGTCCTTTAGTGTACCTAGACCTGCTCAATCATACTCGATTTTCACATAATTAGTTAGTTGAACACGCATTTAAACATACAAGAATAATCTTTAAGACAAATTCATTAAATAATCAAGGTAAATCATTTCTCCCACAAAACAAGTGTATTTCTTCACCCTTTCTTTTGTTTTTGTTATGGGGAAGGGCTATCAGATACCTGTATCTTGGACTCATCATTCTCCCCCATACATGAAGGATTCACCCATCCTTGGGTGACAGATTCAGCTTGTCAATGACCTCTCTGATGTCCCATGCTACTACCCTGGGGGTCCCTACCTTCCTGTGATAGCCCAAGGTCTGATCCTCCTTGACCCATGCTCTCCTCTCTTCTTCTTCATTGATATGTTCCTTAATAACCAGGGGAAGGAAGAATGGGGGATTTAGCCTCATTCCAATCCATCTAAGTTGGTTCTTTATCAAGGATTCCCTGTAGAGCTTGTATTTGAAAAGAGCATCTTCAAGTCTGAGAGGGGAGTAGAGTTGTCTTCTTTTTAGGTTGTTTGCTACTCTGCGCCATCTTTCCTTAATGGAATCATGAACCTCTTTGTGTGTGCCTTGGAGAGTAACATCAAAATGAGCCACAACCTCCTGTTGCTTTGCAAGGAGAATGGGGATCAACTCTTCATCCTGGGTGAGGATCCTATGGTTGTAAATTATTCTTTCAGGGTGAGTTTCCTCTTCCCTGACCATTAATGGGGTTTTCCATTTTGATGCAATGTAAATATGGTAGTCCTGAGCTCACTTAATTTCGTGATTCAT
Organism: Larix kaempferi; assembly: GCA_027924585.1. Classification (NCBI taxonomy): domain Eukaryota; kingdom Viridiplantae; phylum Streptophyta; class Pinopsida; order Pinales; family Pinaceae; genus Larix; species Larix kaempferi. The sequence continues at coordinate 13,066,139 of BSBM01000397.1, read as the reverse complement.
CCATGAACATAGTGCCCTCAACTAGAAATCACCCATGTAAGGGTTTGGTGACCAGTTGGGCGAGCTAGGGACTACAAAATTGTGCAAGAAAAATTCGCTTAATTGGTCCTTCTCCAACTCTGTGGCATTTAGAGATGCATCCATAAATTCTTTGGGGTTGCTGATCTCTATCAGGAGTCCTTGTTTTAACCTTTGGATCTGGAATTTGCCCCACTTATCCTGTAGATAAACTGCATAAATTGCTGATGGCGGCCTGAGGTCCAGTAGTGTACCATATATTTTAGTGGTAGTAGTCAAAACGTCCCTTAGTTGAACAATTTCCTGGTCCTTTTTGGCTATCTCCCCTTGTGCCTCAACCAAATTCTCTTTAAGTGTTGAATTTCTTTGTTTCACCAGGTTTACTTCCCCCGCATGATGCATTTTCAGGATTTGTGTCTTTTCAGATGAAGACGGGGGTAATGTGGGCTAGCTTCCTGATTCAATTCTCAATGTTGCTAGTTCCTTTCTGAGCTTTTCTAATTCCACCCATGCCTTAGTGAGTTGGTTGACGACCCCAGGGTTTTCAATGTGCTCAGGAGGGTCCCCCTAGAGGTTGTCTTGCTCTTCTTGTTCATTATGTTCTTCTCCTGCCTCCTATTCTTCTTGTTCATACTACATTTCTTGTTCATTTTGTTCTTCTTCTACCTCCTATTCTTCTTGTTCGTCCTTCATCTCTTGTTCATCTTGATCCTCTTCTGTAGTGGGTTCCTCCTGATCTACCCAAAGATCATCATCCTCATCTGACACATTTTGAACTATGGGACTGGGTTCCCTACTCTCCTCCTTGGTAATTCGGATTCTGGATGCTTGTGTGAATCTTTTACTTCTTCTCTTCGGCCCTTGATTACTGGTAGGAATCCCTGGGTTCGTTTTGGGGGAGTCATCTCGTGAATGCTTTATTTTCACCAGGGGATCAGCCACACTATCCAGGTTAATTTTCCTCTTCGCCCCTGATGTAGAGGCGGTTTTGTTCATTGATCCTGGTGGTAGGGGTACGCCAGCTGTGGGTGTACCCTTCATTCTTTGAACATCTTCAGTCGATACCAACATGAATTATTCCCAAGAAAGCTCTGGTATCTGTGCTTTTAATTCCTCACAAACGATTAATTTGATCAGCCCATGATGGGCTAAGGCATCCTCCTTTCCTTTAATCACTTTCTTGCTCATTTCTGCTAGAGATTGGAGCAGGTAGTATGGAATACTAATGTTGTTGTTCGGTGGATGATGGGACCTATGCCTCAATAGTTCTAGAATTCGAAAATGAAAAATGGGGACATAACTTAACCTACCAGTGCATGTAATGTACCTCTAGACGATTGCAGCCATTTCCTCCCATGGTGCCGGCATGGAGAGTCTTTTGACTCCATTTTTGTCTTCGTCATAGACCTCTCCTCGCTCGAAAGATGTTGCCTTTGATTCTTGGTTTTCCTCCCAGTCATCCCTGCTCCAATGCAGGCCCATTAGTAGACCTATGAATTTGGCAATCACTTCATCATCCAACTTTATACATAACCCCTTCACTTGAGTGATGAACTATTCATCCTTGATATGTTTTAAATTTCTTGCAAATTCCATAGCGACCCCTACATTGTATCCTCTCAATCCCAAGATGAAAGGCATCCAACCCGTGTTGCGGATGATTGCTAGGATTCGCGGGTTCTGATAAATAATATTGTGTTCCTCTGGTTCTCTTTTCTTGAAACCTTTTTTCATCCTGAAATTCTTTATTGTAACAGTAAATCAGTGCTTGGAGCATGGCTATCCTTCCTCAGATGGTCGAGGTTGATTACCGGTACGATGGCTAGATTGCTATCTGTGTGACCACACTAGCTTCCAGTTTCTTGCTTCTGGAGAGTTCTAAGAGGTTTCATATATGCAAAACCGGCCTTTCAGAATATCATGCAGCCTTACTTAACTATCTTTCTGCACTTGTCCTCATTAACATTTGTTGTACCCTCTGCTTGATCGAGCCCTGCTTTTTGTTTCATGATTTCATCTTGCCCCATTTGCTTTGATTATTTGGAAGTATAGCAGCTAGATGTGGGTTTATCATTTGCTGACATGACAAGGGTAGTAATCATGATTCATTGAGGCTGATATGACTTAGGTAGCACTCATGATTTATTGAGGCCTTCTGAACTGAACTGTGCCACCGAATGAAGATTGAAGCTGTCCTCGTCTTCAGAAAACAAATGCCTTGCGAGATAATGATTTGGCCTTAAAATAAAATAAAGTTGTTTAGAGATTACCTTGTAATGTTTTAGCATACCTGATTTGATGATTTAGACTGGTTTTTATGCTTGGCGGATTCTGTAGTAGATTTGGCAATGTCTATAGTAAATTTTGGCATGTTAGTAGTTACGTGCGCTTGTTGCTTTTTCCTTGCGTTCATTTGAATATTCTGTATTTTCTGCTTTGGAATTTTGTGCCTTCTTTTGATTCGACTTTGTGATAATGCTTTTGCATTGGGTGTCGGATTGTTCATTGTATTGTTGTAATCTATGCTGGCTCGCTTGAATTGATGGCAGCTTCACGTGAAATAATAGATGTGATTGATATCATGTTTGATGGAAATAAATTCTATAGTTTAGTTGATACCTTTTCTCTCTTTGTTTCTAGATGTGGCTGGCTCGCTTGATTGCCTTAATGGTTGAAAATAACCGGGCTCACTTGATTAGATTTGTGGCTTGCTTTAATAGTCGTAGGTTTTGAGTAATAGCAGGCTCGCTTGAGTGCATTCTATAGTATGATATCTTTATTGCTGACTGTAATATAAGACTGATTTTCTTCATTGCTGATTGTTTGCATTTTGCATGCTGTGCCTCCATGGGGATGTATGATGCCCTGCAGTTTACCTTGTCATTTCTTTAGTGTGTTTTTTGTCATTTTTCCCATCTCCCTTTCTCATGTTTGTTTTCTTATTCTTTTTTTTTTTTTCTTTTTTCTCTTTTTTCTCTCTTTTTTTTCCTTTTTTTCTCTCTCTTTTTTTGTTGTCTTATATATATATATATATATTTACATATATAATTCTTTTGAACTGATTTCACTTTTTTTTTCTGTTATGCTCTCTATCAGCATCAGTTGTTGCTAGTAGAGTACTTGTGTAAACTCATCCTTTGACTGTGGCTTTTTGTAAATTTTGAGTCGATGTCCATTTACTATCATAGGAAACTCTTCTTCATCAATTGTGATGATCCTTACAGCTCCATTGTCATAGATATTTTGAATTATGTAAGGTCCCAGCCATCTTGTTGTTAGTTTTCCCTTGAATGTGTGAAACCTGGAGTTGTAGAGTAGTGCCCAGACACCTTCCTTGAACTTTTTATCCTTCAGGTGTTTGTCATGCCACTTATTTCTTTTTTGTTGAATGCTTTCAGTGTGGGCAAGTGCTTTCTGGCATTGCTCATCCAGTAGATTCAATTGTAGCATGCATTCTTGTTGTATTTCTGATAGTTCCATATTCAACTCTGCTGCAATTCTTAATTTTTTTTATTTCAAATTCAATTGGAAGCATGACTTTCTTTCTATATACTAGTTCATAAGGTGTGAATCCTGTTGTTGTCTTCCATGTGGTATTATAGGCCCAAACTACCTCGCTCAGTCTGTCAGCCCAATCTCTTTTGTGGAGTTGGACTGTCTTTGTCAGAATCCTCTCTAATTCTCTGTTGGTGACTTCAGCTTGACCATTTGCTTGAGGGTGATAGGAGGAGGACTGTCTATGCTTGACATTGTTTCTTTTAAGCAAGTCTTCTATTAAATTTGATGTAAATTGTGGGCCTTGATCAGAAACTAGTTCTCTTGGTACTCCAAACCTGTGAAATATATGCTCAGTGAATAATTTTGCTACGTTGTTTTCATTGGCTACAGCAAGTGCTGCTACCTCAGTCCATTTTTTGAGGTAGTCATTGCATACTAGGATGTAGCTTTTTTGATTTGAATGTGGGTTGATTGGACCAACGAAATCAAATCCCCATTTTTTGAATGCCTCCAAGGAGATCTATGGATGGAGTGGCATTTCTTCCTTTTGTGTTGGTTTTCCCATCCTTTAGCAGTCATCACAGTGTGAAACATATTCATACGTATCTTTGTGGAGTGTTGGCCAATAGTATCCTATTTGTAAAATATTATAGGCTGTCCTCTTTGCAGCATAGTGTCCTCCACATGGTTCATTGTGAGTGGCATGCATTATGTCATGCACTTCATCTTTTCTGATGCACCTTCTGAGTATTTGATCAGGTACTTGTTTGAAGAGCATGCCTTCTATCCACGTGTATGTTTCACTTTGCCTTATTACTTTTGTCTTTTCTCTATAACCGTAATTTTCTAGAAACTTCCCAGACACTAAATAGTTTGCTATGTCAGCAAACCAAGGGCTTCTTGTGGATATGGCAAAAAGGTGCTCATCTGGAAAATTGTCATTGATTACTTCACTGTCTTGTCCATGTGTCAGCCTAGATAGAAAGTCAGCCACTACATTGTGTTTACCTGGCTTGTCTAAAATCATGATGTCAAACTCTTGGAGTAGTAGCAGCCATCTAATTACTCGAGCACTTGTGTTGGGTTTGTTCATTAGATAACTTATGGATGAATGGTATGTATGAACAAAGACTTGGTAGCCAGTGATATAGTGCCTGAATTTATTAATGGCATGTATGACAGCCAAAAATTCCTTCTCTGTGATAGTATAATTTAATTCTGCCCCTGCTAAATTCTTATTGATATAATATATTGCATAGGGCTTCTTCTCTTTTTCTTGTCCAAGGACAGACCCGATTTCCTTATCTGATGCATAAGAGTGGATGTGGAATGGAAGTTCCCAGTCTGGTCCTTGGAGTATTGGAGCTGTAATTGTTTTCTTCTTAAGGTTATTAAATGCTTTCATGCAATTGTTTGTCCATATGAACTCAGTGTCTTTTGTGAGAAGTGCAAACATTGGGGCAACAATTCTGCTATAATTTTCAATAAACCTTCTATAGTACCCTGTTTGCCCAACGAAACTTCTCACATCCCTTTGTTAACAGGTGGTGGTAGTGTTTGGATTACTGAGACTTTTGCTTGATCAACCTCTATCCCCCTCTGTGATATATGATGTCCTATAACGATGCCTTCTTCAATTAACATTCTGCATTTGTCATTGCTAAGGCATAGGCTCATCTCAATACATTTTTTTAATACCAATTCAAGATGGCTCAATGCTTGATCAAAGTTTTGTCCATAGGGTGTGAATTCATCCATGAAGATTTCCATTTGATCATTTATGAAATCAGAGAATATACTTAGTATGGCCCTTTGGAATGTTGTTGGAGCATTACATAACCCAAAGGGTAGTACTCTGTATGCGTAAGTATCCCAGGGGCATGTAAATGTTGTCTTATCTTGATTAGCTGGGTGTATTAAAATTTGGTTGTACCCACTTAAGCCATCTAAAAATGAAAAATACTTGTTCCCAGCTAATGTGTCCAGCACTTGATCTATAAATGGCAGTGGAAAGTGATCTTTCTTGGTTGCTTTATTTAACTCTCTGTAGTCCACACAAATTCTCCATTTGCCTCCTTTTTTTGGGACTATAACCAGTGGTGAGACCCATTCACTGTCAAAGATGGGATATATGAACCCTACATCTAATAACTTCTGTAGTTCTAGTTTGACAATGTCCTTTAATGCTGCATTCAACCTCCTTTGTGGCGGCCTGATAGGGGTAGAACCTTCTTTGATGTAAATATAATGTTTGCATATATCAGGATTTATTCCTTTCATGTTTGCATATGTCCATGCAAAAGCTTTATTTGTTCTGATAATACTTTCATTAATTGCTTTTCTTGCTCTGGCTTGAGATTGGAATTAATGTTGACTATCTTTCTAGGCATAATTTCCACCGTCTTTGCTTTTTCTGATTGTTCTTCCAAATGTAGTACTTTTGCCCACATTTTATTTAAGTTTTGGTTTGAAATTTAACCTTCTTGTTGTTGTTCTATGGCAAAAAATCTTTCAAGACCAACATTGTTAGAATATGCATTCTGTATAAACCTATCTATATGGCCATCTTCATCTATTGCTTTCAATGATAGTGCAACATCAATTGTTAGGACAAGTCGTAGGTTCTGATTTGGTGTGTCATTATAATCATTAGTCCAATTTTGATATTCTAAATCTAAAGATTTCCTTGCTGGTGGATAGATCGTGATTTTCTTCCTATCATGTCCACTGATGATAGTCATGTTTCCTAACCGGCAACCTATGTAAGCATCTGCAGTTGCTAACCAAGGTCTACCTAGTATGATTGGATAACCACTAAGTTTAATTTTGACTTCAATTACTATGAAATCAGTTGGGTATGCCTAGGATTCAATATTGATCATAATGTATTCAAGCATCCCTTCGGGTCTCACAGTGGATGTGTCAACTAGCTGGAGTACTGTAGTTGTTGGTCTGATTAATGATTGGAGTCATAGATATATCATGGTTTCCTTAGTCATGATGTTGATAGCAGCTCCCAAATCTATTAAGTTTTTATTTATTTGCTTGCTATTGATGGTGACGTTCACTACAGGACTACCTGGATCAAGACACTTATGATTAATAATAATACCCAGCATTAAATCAGCCAATTGTCCTACTACATTTATTGTTGGTGGGTCGCGCTTCCTCCTCCCAGGTTTATTCAGACAATTTTCTCTAATGAATTTGTTACAGATGGGCACGTCCCTTATGGCTTGCAAAATCGGGATTTGGATGTTTAAGTGTTTTAATTGGTTTAAAATTGCATTTTCTTCTTCCTCTTTTGTACTTCGTATAAGTTTCTTTGGAAATGGAGGGGCTCTGTTTCGTGGGAGGGGTTGGGTTTATTCCTCTGGAGGATTTGGTTCATCCGGATGCTGAACATAGGGTTCTGTTCTTTGTTCTTGAACTTCAGGTTGTGGGATATTCTATGTTGATTTATTTTGCAACGTTTTTCCAGATCAGAGGTTTATTTCATTTATTTCCATGGTGTGTATGACATAGGTAGGGAATTGTGTGATATCAGTGTTATAAGTCTATTGTTGTTGTGGAGGTCTATTATTATTAAGGTTTGGGATGGGTTGGGATGGAATTGGTGGGGTCTGGGGGGTGGTTGATTTTGTGGGGACGGCATAATAAGTGGTTGTTGTAATGGGGCCCTCCAATTTGATGGTGTCACATCCCCAACCTTGACCCTATCACATTGAAATGTAAATGATGCAATATTGTTATAAAAATCATGGTGAGGAGCTCAAGGCCAAGGCCCCACCATCGATTTATTGATACATATGGTTTACGTGCTAGCCAGGCACATTGGAATTTCAACATCATGTAAATATGCATTTTAATAAAATACCCACAACTAGCTATGCAATCCAACAAAGAGATGGGGGCATGATTTTACAAGGAATTGGGGGGGTAGTATTCAAACCCTTGAGCCAATCAAGTCAAGCCAAGTGTCAATGAGAGAACCCATCAAACCCTCAACTACCCATGCTGACTTTTGTACCCAATCATTTATTTCTCCCAAGAGTTGGTTGAGGAAGTTAATGCCTTGGGGAAAGGGAGGTATGGCTGTCCAAAATTTGGGTATGGGCAAGCCACCCTGCGTGGGAAATCACGTTTTGCTTCTTGGGCAAGAAAAGAGCCATGAATTTGCCTTCCAAGCCATAACCCATCAAGCAGTTTGGTCTCCCTCACGTTTTTAGGCTACCTAGGGATTTTTCTACGGGGATTTCCTATGTTTTCCATCATCTTCCAAGCTAGGAATGGTGTCTTTGCTTTGGTTACTAGTGGGGAAGAGAGAAGAACTATTTTGGACTGTGATTGAGGTCGTTTTTCCCTCTATCACATAGTTCTAGCTTGCTGGGCATTTTCCCCTCCTCATTCTTGCTATGCATCCTTGTTTTCCAGTTGGGGAAGGGCGTTTTTGAGTAGTGTAACTATAGAGAAGAAGGGAAATGGATTTTGAGTCTTCCTGGGAGACGTTTAGGCCATTGGAAAGGACCATAACTAGTGGGAGAAATCAGTTTTGCTCCCTGGGGTTGAATTCTAAATTCCACTGTTCGTTTTGGGTGAACCACGAGTTGGGAGAGCCAATGTGGACCCTGTTTTGTGAACACCTCTATTGTAAACGTGCATCCCTACCCAATGAACATTTTTGCTGTGTGTAGAAAGAGTATTTTGGGGTATGGGTAATGGATATCCATTGTTTTGGCTTGAGCTTGAGTGCAAGCACCCAGGATTCTGATGTAGCCTGATTAACCCAGCTATGGACTGGCCTGGGTCAAACGAAATGCTTAATTGGCTATGTATGAGCTGGATGTCCCCTTTCCTTATAAGAATCATGCCCAGCTCAAGGGTGGCCTTCGGACGGACTCAGTATAAGCTGTCGAAGAGCCTACCGTTGGGTGAAACATTGCAGTGACATAGCTAGTTGCTTGGGACAATTGCACAATGAAGATAAGTGTTTTCTGTCTATGTATTTACTTCTGCAATGCATTAATTTGATGACTATTTTCATATGCTGGATGGGCATGAATTGTGTGTGGATTAGTTTCAATTCTGCTGTGCATAATTGCTTAATTTGCATCTTCACACTATTTAATTTATTGCTGAGAACCTAATGAATGGGTTGAGTTTATATAAAATTCCATAGATTAGCATCATGTTCCCTCCCTTGCCTTAGATGGATGGGTGGGTTTGTGACAAATGGATTGGGGTATTGATTTGCATAATTCATGGTTGATGAAAGAAAAGGTGGGGGATATGGAGGTTAAGATGGTGGGTAATAAGATTTTTGATAAGTTGATTGATAAGTTTGTTGATTCTACTGATAAGTCTGTTGATTTTGCTGCCATTGATTTGGATTTGGCTGTGCTTGCCATGGAGTTGGTGCAGAGTTCCAATTTTGCTGGCCCTTATTATAGTAGGCCTGATTGCTAGGTTGATATGGTCTAACAAAATTACTCCTCCTTTGATTTATAAAACATAGTTGTTCTATTGCTCCTTCAGTCGCGGGATCTTGAATAGCAGCCTTACATGAGGGTAAGAGGGGACATTTATCAGTGGAGTGGTCATCAGTGCAGAGACCACATATTTCTATGGTGTTTAAAGTGCGCTTCCCCTTCTCATGTTTCTTTCTACAACGAGGAAAAAATACTACCAAGGCTTGGTTAATTTCATCCTACTTCTTTTTTATCTGAAGTGCATCAAGTTGCATCGCTAGAGATTGTAAGATGTCGGTCTTCATATCATCTAACGGGTTTCCTAGATCATACTAAGATTGGGTCCTGAAGATGATGAGGATCCTATGGGTAGATGTGTATCTCTTGTCCCATTCTTGCTTTTCCTAGACCTAAAATGGTTCTTGAAGATCTGGAGTATCTGGTCATATGTCTTCTGAAATATGTCTCCATCTCCTAAGAGGTTTAAGATCTCAAAATTCTCTTCTTTGATCCCTCTAAGAAGGACATGTTTTAGTGATTCAGGGTCTAGGGTGCAATGGTTAGCTCATTTGTAGTTGAGCTAAAAATGTTGGGCATAGTCTTCTAAGGATTCATGGTCTCCTTGCTGCATCCTAAATATTTCATCCCTTGTATCCTTTGCTTTGCAGTAGTCCCTATATTTTTCTAGGAATGCTTGTTTCATCTGATCCCAACTAATAATACTATTTCCCTCTAAACTCATGAACCACCTAAGTGATAAATCTTTCAGTGTGGAGGGAAAAATTCTCAGCTTTCGTGCATCCGTAGTGTAATCAAAGGATCTGCAAACTACCTCAAATTCAAATAAGAATGTGTCAGGATCTTCTGAAGTCAATCAATGGAAGTTTGGAAAATTGTTAGGGTTGATATTCTTCATCCTAGCATCTCCAAGAGGTATGCTAATGGGGAAGGTGAACATCTCCCTAGGTTCCTCTTCTTCGCCTACCATAGTGGTGTTTGAGCTGGAACTAGTAGAGAAGTTGTCTCTGTTTGGATCGTATGTGGAGTCAGTTTCGTTTTTAGAGTTTAGAAATTCAAACCAAGAATGGTCAGAACTATTGTTACCATTGTTTCTCATGGGATGCTTAGGCAGAAAGCGTCCAAACCTATCCCTTTGCCGAGAAGGCATTCATTGGTAAAAAGTCTTTATGTTTTTCTTTTTTTTTATGTGATTTTTCTTTTCTTTTTGTGTTGCTTTTGAAGATGTCTCCTAAAATATTTAGCACCTCCCCGGAAAAGGCACCAAAAAGTGGTGAGCTCTCAAGATGGATGCCTAATGAGGGTAGCTAAACTAAGAGCTTACTTTAATTATCAACTCGGGGGACATACAAACTTCAGAGAAGCAGGAACTATATGTGCTCTTATAGGATAGTCTTTGTCGCGGTTGGGTGTTGGTATCAGTGTTTAAGGGTTGCCTAAAAGAAATAAAATAAGCTAGAAAAGGATTGTCTAACCTATGGCTGAAAAATACCTATGCTAAGAAGTTCAAGTACTGAAGACAATAATCTATATGAAAGAATCTAAGTGCTGAAAACAGTCAATATGATCTATGGAAGTGAATACTAAAACGTAGCAGATCTATTCTAGAATAATGAAAGCTGGATCTTTTATTTAAGAAACAATTACTGTAAATCAAATGCATAAACTATAAGTCTGGTGTAACCTATTTAAGTAAATCAAATGCATAAACTATAAGTCTAGTCTAACCTATTTAATTGCCGAAACCAAGTTTCGTATACCATTATCTAATGCTACAAAATAATCTGAATTTCAGGAAGTAAATATCATTAACGAACCACGGTATTGAAAGTAAGCAATCTTAACGAACAACCAGAGTAATGAGAGAGTGCATAAGCTTTAAGATTTGAATCACTGTTCAGAAGCTATGTGAGCACATAGGGAAATAGATGCTGAAAATATGCCTTGGAAGAATGCTGCTACAGGACTACTGAAATAGTATTACTGAACTACAGAATGCATTATAAACTACTACGGAATCAACTAGTTTCTTTACTACAGAAATGAAATCATACTAACTAACACCATTCAAATGCTTCCATATGCAGTATAGATTTCAGTCAATGTAAAGCACATAACGAAGAAATACCTGAACAATAAGATCTCCTGACTTACGTGTTAGAGGGGCCCTCCCCAACCCATACTCAAGAGTGGAAAAACTTATATACACTGAATCGAAAGAAACATCAAGTCTTTTATTCAAAAGAGCAGCTCCATAGTTTAACAAAAGTCTGTAACTCAAAGTACCTTAACAGTATAGAAACGTAATGCAATGGTTCTCAAAAATGTCAACAGGATCCTCTCGCTAGCCGAGAGGCCCGTATATATATGCCTCTAATGCTTAACCTAACTTCTATGTCTAATTGCCGATTCTGTTTGAACAGGTGTTCTCCCTAGAAATCAGGAAAAAGGCACTGAGTTTTGCATGAGCTTTCCAGTCCACTACTTGATCTGCATGGATTTCCTTTAGTGTACCTGGACCTGCTCAATCATACTCGATTTTCACATAATTAGTTCATTGAACACACATTTAAACATACAATAATAATATTTAAAACAACTTCATTAAATAATCAAGGTAAATCATTTCTCCCACAAAACAAGTGTATTTCTTCACCCTTTCTTGTGTTTTTGTTGTGGGGAAGGGCTATCAGATACCTGTATCTTGGACTCATCAGTCACCATCACCATCATCATCACCATCATCATCATCATGAACATCTTCATTTCTAACTTAGTTTTCTAGTGTTAAATTAGTGTTTCTAGGGTTAGTTTAGCTTTCTAGGATTTCTAGGGCTAGATTAGGTTTGTAGGGTTATATTAGTGCTTCTAGGGCTAGACTAAGTTTCTAGGGATAGATTAGATTTCTAAACATTAATGACAAAGGGTGAAATGATGTATCTCTATGTATGTATATATGTATAGCTATGTATCTCTATGTATGTATGTATCTGTATGTATGTATCTCTATGTATGTATCATGTATGTATGCATGTATGTATGTATGTATCAACAAAAAATGCATGTACCAACAAAATAACATAAAACTACACATACCTCAATGTAGAACATAACATTCTTTGATGCAATTCTTTCTCTTATGTAAATTTGACTGGCTTCATTCAATAAATCCATCTAGATCCTCTTTGTTTCTAATTGTCTCCATCAATCTCTCGTGCTCTGAATGAGGTAGGTAGTAGCGTACCTTGGATGAGCTCTTGCTTGACATTGTCTAAAGATGGATGTTTGTGCCAACGATCAAGTTTGTGAAGTGATACACCACTGAAATTGGTTTGTAATCCATGAATACATTCCCACTAGTCTTTCTTAACTTCCCATCTAGTGTAAGATATTCCTCCTTAACCACCATTGAGCCAATAGGAAATTCAATGCCTTCATCGTCGATTAATGATGTGTAGAGGATTTGCTTACCATGGATGCACTGCGCCAACCAATAATCCGCGCCCCATTCATTTCCTTTCGGGGAAACAACTGTGTATATGTGTCTTGGTTGTACAAGATCTGAGATATGGTCATAGTCTATCGAAATCACTGACTGGCCCTCCTCTAACTGGGTTGTTTCAACAACTGCACATTGGTCTACTTCAAGTGACACATGATCCCATTCATCAACCTAGTTCATGCATTTGCATTCATCCCATTCGCCACTGCTGCAAGGGCTACAAAAGCATGCAAGCTTTCGCTTCCATATTTCAAATAAGAGGTTGTTTGAGCTTCAAACTGAATGAAATCCACATGTTCCTTGTACTATGCCGCAACTATAGCAACGCGATCGGTCTATGTCAACCACCCACCAAAAATTTCTTACCACACGTCCTTCCACTGATGATGTTTGTTGATCTCTTGCTAGGTTTGACATTGTTGCAGAGCACCATTGAACTATGGATTCTGCATCTAGGATATGAGGTTCCCTATCAAACCTCATCTCCTCCCTTCGTAGCGCGTTCTTGATGCAAGCACCGGCCCCATCATGCTTTCCTTTGCCGTGCCCAGTCTCAAAATAGTTCAAGATATGCGGCACATTATAAGTCTTATGCAAAATACTCATCCATTGGAATACTCGGGCATTTTTGAATTGGCCCGCACAACCATCCGACCATATCCAATCTTGATCCATCTGTATATCTCTCTCCTTCAACTGATCGTAGAAAAATCGAAAACAATGTTGCACATAATGCAGATCATGGTTTCTATCATCACTTATGTAAAGGTTTTTCTCCTTCAGTATTATCCTCTTGTCATTGCTTCTCTCTGGCCCATGCCTATACATAATATGTACCATGATGATGACTTGGTATAAATGGTAGTATTGACTCTGGATTTCATTTTGTGGCTAAAGGGTGTAATTTTCTGCAAAATCCACAATTGACACTATGATTCCAACAGGAAATGTGTCCCTGCATTTTCTGTACTGCTCATCTTTCCATCGCGCTACATGCACATGTTGAACATACTGCTTTGTTTTCTCGTAGAACTCCATCAAGAAGTCACATACAGATACTTGTTACCATGAAAACAAGGGAAATATTACAATGTGGCATTTGGAAAAATGTATATGTCATAAATTGAACGTGTAATATGAAAAATATGCAATATTCATTTGTACCTGTGACTTCACTAATGCAATCTTTTTACATTCCCTGGCACTATCTAATTGATAGGTTACGTACTTGAAGCTCTGTATCTCCATGCCCATCTTGCCAAATTCGTGCTCCTTGCTTTCATGGATGCAACAGTTCAAAAGAGAAAACCCACTACACCTAGAACATGTCCCATATAGACACGATTTTTCATAATATTTTTGTCCTTCGAGCCTTGGACACATGATGTTGTGGATAAAGTCTCTTGATGCATGCGGTGGTAGTATGGATCCATTGCAGCCGTGCACAATGCTAGTATGCAAATCACAAAATATATGTTTCATAATAATATTCATATTCTACACGATATCTACAACAACAGGTGTTCCGATCAATGGATATACGAATGTACCATGGTTCACATTTCTCAAAGGACCTTTGGCCCAGGTTCAATTGTGTGTTCTCATTCCTGAATCTCTCATAGAGTTCAGTCCGTGTGGTGTCAAGGAAGTGTTTAACATGGGGTTCACGTTCAGTAGAACCTTTTCTCAGCTTTAGCACGTCTCTTTGGTTTGATGAAGGTCTAGTATGATCATTCCAAAAATTTTGTACTAACTCCTTAACATCATCAATTAGCTTCCTATCTACACAAGGAAACCTACCAACAAAATCCCAACAATCGTTTCCACCTGGAGTGTCAAGATTTTCTCTTATAACAGAGTACTTTTTAATAGTTTTTCTATTTAATTTGAGTATTTGAGAAGTGTGTGATAGCAGGTGACGTTGCCTTGTGGACCTGCTTACAACTGATTCTGCTAAAACACGACGAGCCGCACAAATATCTTTTGTACAAGACGTCTTCCCAATCGCATTAAATGCAGATTGGAGATTTCTAACAATATGACTGCTAGCCTTTGAACTTTTGACCATCTTTATGCCCAAAATTATCCTAACAACAGCTAAACAACGTGACTTTAACAAACATAGAAATAATTGACATTTACCTACATCACCTTTGGATTCAAAATATTCTTTGATAATTTTGTTGCATTTCTATTTGATAGTGCGTTTTGGCAACTTGCCTTCAAGCCTCAACATAGCACTTTCATCCACATGAATACATCTAGGAGTTCTTATTCCTGCACTAGACAGTCAAGGTAGGGAGGGTGGACATGAGACATGAATACCAGAGCTTGTTTGTTGTGGTGCTTTGATCACAGATTGGGCCATAATGGGAGTGTGGTCGACATGGTTGTGTTTTTCTTGTGGAGATTGCAAATTAAGCACTGCTTGTATGTCCATCTCTACACATGTAGCATCTCCCAATATTCCTTTGTCGTGAGGAACTTTAGCATGACTCGTTGATGGATTGTTGGTTGGAGATTGTGTTGATGTTAGAATTTGAGTTGGGTCCATTGGACATGACCGCTTTACCTATGGTTTTGAACAAGAGGTTTTTGTGTCAACAACTGTGTTAGGACCAATGGCAGGATCTGGGGCAATGATAGGACCATGTATCAATCTTTCCATTCCCAACCTGGCCTTTTCTCTTAAGTCATCGACCTTTTCGATGGGAAGATTCCTTCTATATTTTTTTGTTTCGTTGCATGAGTTTCCCATCTCCAAAAGTCTCTTTAACACAACTATCAAGCCTACCCCTGCAAAAGAAACAACAAATAAGATATTAGTGCCATTATACAATGAACTTGACACATTCCAACATAACTTACCACTTTACAAATTAACACATACAACTACAGACTATGTTGGTTTATTTGTGTTCGAATAAACATCATTATCTCTTACAATTCCAATCAATATAGATGATGGTTGGTCAAGTGTAGAGTGGAGAAACTAGTGTCTTGCCTAGCCATGAATTCATAAAAATTATGGTAGTAACACCCTACCCTAGAGATGGCTAGAGATGCCTTGGGAATAGTTCGATAGTTTTTCTACATCAAATAAGGTAAATAGAATAAGTTTACTAATTACACAATGAGGAGGTTGCAAATTGCCCCGAGGAATTCTGATTGGTTTACATCATATTTTCACCTTAATTAGTTGCATTTTTTGCTCTCCCTTAATTTTATCAATTCTAAATTTTGCACCTAGTTTGATTGCTTTGTCTTCATAGTGGAATGGTATATCCTTCCATTTGAGGCAATGTCCTTTACCATCATAAATTACTAGGTTATATAACACCTTAAGGAGTTGAAGAAACAACAACAAACTATTTCCTTATCTATAAACCTTGAGATGATAGAATGTGATTTTGAGTTTAAAATACCCATGGTTGAATTTAACAATGCATCACAATAGAGTGAATGTATACTTTGTATTGTGAAAAACCTTAAGGAGGATGCAAAGGTTTCTAACAAGGATCATGGTCTTGGGAAGGGTGATTAGGGGGAATATAATTTGACCTTTCAATGTGCAATATCTAGGGTATGGAGGTGTTGGAAAGTGGGGAACTAGGGACTATACCAACAATGACCATATTGGATAGAGAATGAAGTGGGAAAGTCTTGGTATTTGGAAAAGAAAACATTATTAAAGGTGAGGCGATATTGTAAGGATGGTAAACATGGATGAATATTATCATATTTGGATTCATAGAGAAAGTAAAGGTGCATATACGTATAGATATCCTCCAACCATACAATGGTATTGAATAAGAGATGAGAGAGTTGAGGTTTTGTGGATGAGTGAAGTGATATTTTTAGTCATGTTTAGTGAGTGTAATATTTTTTGCTAGCATAATATGAGGTGAAAAGAACAAAATTAACTTGGGAACTAATTACACAATGAGGAGGTTGCATACTTCATCTTGTCTAGTGTTCATATGAGTTTTTTTATATGTGAACTTGGGAATTCTTCTTGTCAAATTCATTGTTGTCTATGCATGGATATTGTTGTAGGCATATGATAAAAGAAAAAGGCATGGGAGAATCTCAAATCTTGTGAATGAAAAGAATTATTTACAATTCACCATATCTCTATAGAAATGATCTCCACTTGCAATGGAAACTGGTAGCTTGAATGTATCCACTAGATTCCAAGACCACTGAAGATGTTTGTTAGATTCGAAGGGTGATTTTGTGTCCAATATATCAATGAGTGTCCAAAATATCAATGAGTGTGAACCAATAAGAAACCTGTAAGAGCTTGAAACCCACGGAAGAAATGAAACCCATTTTTTTGGTAGAATTCCCGGGAAATAGAGAACTCTACTATTTTTAACTAGTAACAGGGACGTGCCCGCGTGTTTTAGCGCTTACATGCCACTAGCGTGCACGCGCCCCTTATAACATTTACACCATTTATTCCCCAACGTTTACACCATTTAATGCCAAACCTTCCTCCACTTCGAAAATATTTGCATAAATTGGACTTAGTGATGAAGTTTGAAGGGTGGGTCTTAATTTTTATTGGAAGGGCTTACTATTTGCGTCTTGACACATTTGATCATTTATGGTTTTCTATATGCCTTGACCCAATTGATATTGTAAGGTGAGGATGTGCATGCATAATAATCCTTATTTATGGCTATGCGATGAGGATTTAAATGGAAGAGGATGTAAATACATGTTATTTTTATACGTATTTTGATGGCGAGTGTCGAAGAGAAACGTGGTGATAAACCACATATGTTTGGAAGGACGGAGGGAGGTTACATGATCATGATCATGCCACCCATCAAAAATTGTTTTTTTAAATTATATCAATAACCATTGTGGTACTTTGGTCCAAATGTTTTTTCTAACTCATTATTTCTCCATATTGTGTGCCTACTGCCACTCTCTATATCAATGCATAAAATCAACCTCTGCTTGGTTTTTGGTTATAGTTGCATGCCATTGAGTGTTGTTTAGAGTTTTCGTGAGTCTGTGACTTTCATGCAATAAATGAAGTCTTGTAGAGGAGGACTCATCAAAGAGGCAATTTGAATTTCATTTTGATAAAAAACATATTTTGTAAAGATTAAATACCATGAATGCATCCTCGACCTAGCATGCAAGACCATGGATGTGTTGAAAAGCATTGAACATCATCAAAGAATGAAAACAGGTTCCTCGAGATCTTATTGAAGCATATTGATCTCAATTGAATTCCACTTGGGCCTTAATTGAAAATTCTAGACCTCAAGCATCATCAATAACACATAAAATCCATGACACTATCCCTCTACAAGGAGCCTTTTGCATATGAATTTAATATTGTTTCCATTATAATGTCTTGGACATCAAGGATTTATCTTGGCTCTTTAACCATGGCTAGTGGAGGGAAACAAGAGTCTCTAACACTAACTCTTGCTTCTTAGGCACAAACACCATGAATCAGTCCTTGGACCACCACATATGAAATCTATAGGGTATTAGTCAACTTCAAGTGTGTTATGTGTGCGATGACTAGGTTAGTTGTGAACCAAAAATGGGTCTCGAGGTCTGACTAAGGTATGTGGACAACAAGAAGCTTCTCATGCCTTAAATGAAGCTTCTCAGGCTCAAGCACCATGAACAACACCTACAACTCAAGAAGCTTCTTAGTATACAATGTTGAATGCATCGTCAAACCACCACACATAACCAGTGTGGGGTATCTCTAGCAAATGTAGAGGGATACATATACCATGATTAGGATACATTGCATGCCTTAAAAAATATGATGATGATCATCATCATGATCATGACTAATATCGTGATCAACATCCTCATTCTCATCATCACCATCATTATCGTCATCATCATCATCATCGTAATCGTCGTCACCATCATCACTATCATCATCATCATCATCATCATCTTAATCATCAACATCATATTCATCATCATAATCATCATCATCATCATCCTCATCATCATCATCATCTTCTTCATCATCGTCATCATCATCAACATCTTTGTCATCATCATCATCATCTTCTTCTTCATCATCATCATCTTCTTCATCATCATCATTGATAATGATGATGATGACGAATATGATGATGATGATGA